>JASGXE010010285.1:0-16880 GCA_030068105.1 Sinentomon sp. SZTP_YWyxl | reverse complement strand
AGTTTTGGGGTTCAGATTCGCACTGCAACCTCGAGTTCGCATATTCTGCGAATTCCGCATTTTGGAAGGACCCTTGATGTTCAGCAAAACAGAAAAATCAAAAAGTCCAAAAAAATCAAAATTTTTTGTTTCGCTGACACCGCAGGAAGAAAAATTCGGAAATGTGCTGTTGCCCATGTCGGGCCCACTTGGGCCCCACATGGCAACAGGCAACATGAAACCTGGATGTGCCCATACAGGTTCCATGGGGGCCCATTGGGCGCCACATGGAACCTATGGGCACATCCAGCTCGGGTGGGATTTACCACGAGGCCCTCATATGGTTTCCCCATGTGGGGCCATGTCGTACCTAAGAAATGTCAACACTTTTGTATGGGCCCCATGTGGGGATGCCCGTATGGGCTCCAGCAAAATACCCCATGTGGGCCCCAAATGAGTGGGCCGCTTTGGTGGTATCACGTGCGAGACAATTCTGTCAAGTGTGGGGAAACGTGTGGCTGAGGTTTTTTTTTGGTTGGACATCCCTGCATCACATCTGTTGTGCGGCAATTGATTGAATGACATTTGATTGCAAATGCCGCCAGTGTTGCCAGATCGCGGGTTTACCCGCAAGATTCCGCTGGTTTTTGAGGTTCTCCGGGAAATTTTGACTTCCGGGGTTGCGGGATTTTCGCTGGTTCGCCGTCTTTCCGCAGTTTTTCCACGAGTTTTGTGGCAGATTTTTTGACGAATTTTTCATCCCTTCAACGTCGATTGGGAGAATTTCAGCTTTTTCGGTGTTCCAATTTGTCCTGGTTTTCCCCTTTTCCAATGAGATGAAACTGGGTCCAAGAAAAGATGTTAACATAAGTGCCTCATTTTCCGATCTGGTGCGAGAAAGAACTGCGTTTTTTCCGATTTTTGGAATTTTTCCGCTGGTTTTCGGAAGAAAATCGCGCGCGGTTTTTCCGCCAGTTTTCATAAGACAGGGTTCATACGCGTCCTGGAAAACCTGGAAAACCTGGAATTTTGAAAAAAAAAATCCAGTACTGGAAATGTCCTGGAATTTTGCTATTTTCCTGAAATGTCCTGGAAATCTTAAGAAATGTCCTGGAAAAAGTTATCAACCACCATTATTGCACAATATGACCCAATGATGCATTTTGAGGGCATGTTTTGTTCCCGATAAGTTTATGGAAAGGATTTTCATTTGATTTTTTACTTACCTACTCATATTTTTCTTCATTCCCACTTCGACTCTTTCTTTTACAAGTTGAACTCTCGTGTTGCCTATGTTAAATTGGGGTGCGATTTGTATGGGGTTCCGCAAATGGACAATTTTGTGATGAATACAGGTGTGGTGGGTTGGCGAATTTAGCTTTTGTTGGGGAATTTGGTCAGCTTCTGACTTTTAATTTGAACCTCTAATATGGTCTTTTCTTCTTTTTTTATCAGAAGATTTAGCATTCTCATCGATCTGCCATGGCATCACGTAAATGCAGTTTTAAGCCAGAGTGGCATGACAACGAAAAATACAGGTCTTGGATTCAAGAGTGCAAAAATGACAAATTCTCAGTTTTTTGCAAACTTTGCAAAAAAACATTTTCTATCGCCAACATGGGAGCCTCTGCCCTTGACAGTCACATTCTTGGCAAGAAGCACAGATTGGCTGCCATCAGTGTGAAAAATGTGAACTGTGCAATATTTCTGCAGACCAAGCCAGAGAAGCAGGGTGATGCAACACCGGGAGTGACACGACCTGGTCCGGAACATATTTCAAGTTCATCGGCAACTGCAGACCCGACTCAGAATCCTCCAGCGACTTCTAAACCATTGGTCAGCCAACATCTCTGTTCGGAGTCCGTTAGCAAAGCTGAAATTATGGTTTCTTGAACACTGTGGAAACACATATCACTCAACTCGATGAAGGACAATGGAAGATTGTTTGCAGCAATGTTTCCAGACAGTGCAATTGCAAGAATGTTTTCTTGTGGTGCTGACAAATCTCGATATGTACTATGCTTCGGTATTGCTCCCTATTTAAAACGACAACTCGTCAACAACATAAGGAGATGCGAGTTTTTTTCTGTTTCCACAGATGAGACCATGAACAAAGTACTCCAACAGGAGCAAATGGACTTCAGTGTTCGTTATTATGATGATGATGAAGGCATGATTTGTGTGCGATACTTAGGTTCCGAATTTCTGGGCCACACCAAAGCAGCTGATCTGTTGGGTGCATTTATAAAGGTTGTTGGCGAACTTAATCATAGAAACCTCATTCATCTTGGTTTGGATGGACCTAATGTTAATCTTAAATTCGCAAAAGATTATTCTTGCTGGCGGCGTGAGGAGCATCCTGATTTCCCGAGTCTGATTGAAACTGGAACTTGTAGTTTGCACACTGTCCACCGAGCATTTCAGACTGGAGCTCATGAGACTGGTTGGGGCCTTGATAACATTCTGCGCTGCTTGTGGCAAATTTTTAAAGATTCTGCTGCAAGGCGATCAGATTTTCTGGCTGTTAACGGAATTGATTCTCATGCAGAAGGAAAATTCCCTTTGAAATTTTGTGCAACTAGATGGGTGGAGGATGTTGTTGTTGCAGAGCGGGCTGTGTCTATTTGGCCATTGGTTATGAAATTTGTAGAATCTTACAAAGACAAGCCAAAGTCAGCTACCAGTGCCAAATCATTTGAAACAATTAAACGATCTTGCAAAGACCCACTAATTGTTGCTAAATTTAGCTTTTTTGCCTTTGTTGGCAGCCACCTTGAACCATATCTTAAAGCCTATCAAACTGATTTTCCCATGATACCATTCCAAGCTATGGATTTGTTGGAGGTTTTGCACAACCTCATGACACTTTGTGTTCCAAAGAATGTTCTAGCAACCCTAAAATCCCACATTGCTATCACAAAATTTGATCTGGAGGATAAAAAAAATTTATTATTTGCTGCTGAAATGGAGTGCGGATTTTCCACAAAACGAGTTCTGAGGGAGTGCATTAAAGACTCCAGAATCAACGAAAAGGAGGCCCTCCAGTTCAAGAACGACTGCCTCAAGTTTTTGAAGTCTTTGATTGGAAAGCTGTTAATAAAAAACCCACTGAAATTCCCTATAATTCGATTTTCGAGATGTCTTGATCCAGACATGATTTGTTCTTCCTCTGACGATGCCACGAAGACAATGGCATCTTTGTTGCAAGAGTTGATGAATATTGGCTTACTTTCAGCTACCAGATGTGATAAGGCGTTGTCTCAGTTCAAATTATTTGTAACAGAAGTTGCTGAGCCCAACAGTGAATTTTCAAATTTTGACAGAAAGACTGCACGGCTTGACTGTTTATACAACACACATTTGAAGAACCGAAGTGATTATTCCGAATTATGGTGTGTTGTGCGAGCTATTTTAACCCTTTCGCATGGGCAGGCTTCAGTTGAGAGATTGTTCTCCGTTAATAAAGATATACTGGTTGAAAATTTGAAAGAACAGACGATTGTCGCAAAAAAACTTGTGTGTGACGCCATGAAAGGCAAGGATATCTCTGCTATTTCAATTGACAATGATTTACTTTTAAGCTGCAGAGGATCGAGGATGCGTTATGAAAGATACCTAGAAGAACAAAGAGCATTGAAGATTGACGATGAAAAGGGCAAAAAAAGAAAGTTGGCACAAGAGAATGTTGACGAACTGAAAAAGAAAAAAATGAAATTGGAAAAGGCTGTGATTGCAATGAAGAAAGAGGCTGATGAAATGGCAATCCAGGCCGAAAAAAAAGTGATTTTACACTGTTGTCAAAATCCAATGCTTTCAGGAAAAAAGTTGTCGATTGTGAAGAGAGCATTTCTAAGTTGAACTCTGAAATTCAAAAATTGAGTGAAGGCAAATAACACCACGGGGGAGGCAGAGTGAACTTAGTAGCTCTGAACCTCACTTGTGGTTTCGTAGACTGTAACATTTTTTCTTATAACTACCAGGGAGGCAGAGTGAACTGAGTAGCTCTGAACCTCGCTTGTGGTTTTGTAGACTGTAACATTTTTTTCTTGCAACTACCAGGGAGGCAGAGTGAACTGAGTAGCTCTGAACCTCGCTTGTGTTTTGTAGACTGTAACATTTTTTCTTGTAACTACCAGGGAGGCAGAGTGAACTGAGTAGCTCTGAACCTCGCTTGTGGTTTTGTAGACTGTAACATTTTTTCTTGAACTACCAGGGAGGCAGAGTGAACTGGTAGCTCTGAACCTGCTTGTGGTTTTGTAGACTGTAACATTTTTTTCTTGTTAAAGGCTAATAGTATCTACCTCGCTGTGGTTTTGTAGACTGTAAATTTTTTTCTTGCAATACCAGGGAGGCAGAGTGAACTGAGTAGCTCTGAACCTTGCTTGTAGTTTTTAGACTGTAAATTTTCATTCACTATACAGAAAAAAAAAAAAAATGGCGCTATTAAAAATAAAATATAATTCTATTTCCGGTGGAGTTGGAGAGGTGTAGGGGAGGTTGGAGCCTGCTTTTTCGGGGTTCGATCTCCAAATTGGATAAAAAGAACCAGGTTTCCAGTCTGCTGAAACAGATGTCAAAATGGCCCAGGGTTCCAAGGATTCAGAACATTTGGTACCTACCTACTCTGCCCGTTTGGGTCAATTTTTGCAAATTTCTTTATTGGCGGGAGATCGAACCCCGAAAGTAAAAAATCACCCTTTTTTGTCCTTGATTTTTTATTTATGTCCTGGAAATGTCCTGGAAAAAATAACTTAGCCGAGCGTATGAACCCTGTAAGAAAATCGCGCGGGTTTGGAAAATGATCTGGCAACACTGAACGCCGCCGCCAAAACCAAGGAACAAGATCACGGGGCAGCGAAACGCACACCCACGTGAAAAAACTGTTTTTGACACCTTCCAACAGTGCCAGAAGTCTCTCACGGAAGCAACCAGAAACATCAAACAACTCTCGCCAGAAGTCTCTCACGGAAGCAACCAGAAACATCAAACAACATTCGTTACAAAAATCTCTGGAAGCAACCCACAAGAGTTTTTTGCTGCAACTGACAGTGTGCAATCGCACACGGAGTTCATTCGATTTTGGACAAGTTTTGCAGCATTGCCAAACACGCTCCGGCCACAATGTGCACCGACGAATCATCTTTCGACATCAAAAATGGATCGCAAGTCGCAACGAATGCCGGCATATTCGTGAAATTGCGAAAAAAAACAGATTGCGGGTTTAAAAAAGACAACAGGCGACCAACTGCCAGCCAGGCCTGCTGAACGTGATTAAGATACTTAATTATGAAGCTGACATAATTAACTTTAAACACGTTTAAGAAGGTGATTAGCTTAAACACGTTTAAAAAAGCTGTTCACACCAGACCGCTGAACGTGATCAGTTAATTATGCTGAAAAACGCGACTTCGTAATTAAGCGTTCACACCAACACAATTTAATCATGATTAAGTCCTTAAACACGTTTAATTTCTTGGTGTGAATAGGGTATTAGCCCTAGCACATTGACATAAATTTGTTGGCAGTTGGTGCCCAATAAAGGGTGGTCCCTGAAAACCGGACAGCCGGACAGGACTGCCGGACAGGACCTCCGGACTGACCCAGATGGGTTAGATTAGGTTAGGATAGTCTATTCTAACCTAACCCGTCCGGGTCGGTCCGGCGGTCCTGTCCGGCTGTCCGGTTTTCAGGGACCACCCCAATAAAGTTTTAGGAGCAAGACGGCATGATAGAATAGAAATATAATTATGGTCATTCTTCACGAGTCACAAAGTAGGTAGCCCTAAATTGCTGTCAGCCCAGGGACCAGGCTGGCAACGACCTTGAAACAGTTTATTCTGCGTACATGCACCGGTATTGTATTTTAAGTTTTGACCCAATTGTCCTTTCGGTAAGCCGGTACCTACCTACCCCATGCAAAGTTTCTTTTGAATGACATCTCAATATGGTTATCCGTATGCAAAATATGATTACCAGTTTCCAGTGGCACTTCTGCAGTTTGGAAGGACAAAAGTTTTCCTGACTCTGGCTTTTTCTTTACAAAAACCTGGCAAGGTGTGGAAATATAGAAATTTTATGTATTCAGAATATCAATGACCAACTTGATGCTATACAGATAGCATGACGTTTCGGGGATATTGCACCATCAATGACGAAGGATTCTGAGTCGTTCCTCACCGATGGTGCAACACCCCTGAAAGTTTTTGCCCCAAATTGATTCAGAGATTTGAATTATTGTTCAGTTAGTTAATTATATTCAAAGGCACAGTGTTCATGGATTTCGTGAAAATTCCTTTTACCTCCTGATGTTGCCAAGAGAAGTTTGTCAGACATTGTCCTTGGCCCAGTTTCCGACATGTACCTATCTTCGGTATCGAGTGCCAACTGGGATCGATCATCAGCGGAAAGTAAAAAAATCCAAAACATCCAGTTGTAGCGACGTTCATTCACTGACATTCATCACCCGGCAGCTTCAGTCGCTTAGGCAGTTAATCCTTCCATTTCACGCCAAACCCTATCTTCTCTGAAGTGTGACTTCCTTTCATTCACGTCCAGCCGTACATATTACACTCTGCTGGGACACATATGGCTGCTGTTTCGGTGGGGATGGGGTGATCTCAGAGCCAACGGACAACAAAACAATAATCCCTGTCCAGATTGGGATTGCAAACACAGACAGAAGGAGAGATGATGATATTGTTTGCCTGGAATTTGTTTTTGACTTTGGCCTATTGGAAGTCACCGGATCTTTTCCTCAGGTTGCATCACTATGAAGTGATGCTGACTGAGAACAAATTGACCGATTGTGGTGGGAGTGTTGTCATTCGAAGGTAAATTTTAGGCTCCCTACTCCCTGGCATGCGTGCTCTGAATGTTCCCAGACATATTTTGTGTTTAGAAGTTTTGGTCAGCTTTGGGTGACATTCCTCATCTGTCGGACCCATGTTTTTTTTTCTTCACTTTCTCTGGCTGAGTGAAACTGTAAAAATTTTGGAATGCAATTTTGAAGTGTGTGATAATAACATTTCCGGTTGGGAGAAAAAAACTCTCATGATCGCAGCAGAGTGATCGAAGGCCAAAGTTGCTGATTTTGCAAAATAGAAAATTCTGCAATTTTGCCTGGAAATGCATCAGCTTTAGGTCCAGGAACGAAAACTGACAATAATTGTCGCCTAGCAGCATCGAAGCGAGATTATTCTTTTGATTATGGAAGGTCTGATCCGACGAGAAGTGCTGTAGCCTTTTCTGCTGAGATCACCAGGCCCCATCTTTGACACCAACCCCTGATTGCGTCGATGGCAGCTTGCATCTGCTTGCATGACCTTTCATTCTGGGCAGCAGCAGGAGATAAAAAAAAATAAAAAACTTCAAAGTCATTGAAACAAAATTGCACCAAAAGAAAACTAGGCCTATGCCAAAAAAAGATGCAGAGTTCTTTGTTTGCTTGCAGAAAATTTGATAGGAACAGACATTTCTCTAATGTTATCAATAATTTGCACCAGAACTTTATGGGCAAATAGTGTGCTACCTTGGACCTTGGGTATCCATCCAGTGGTGGTGGAATTAATGCACTCATGTGTTTTTTCCATATAACTTGCATCCGAAAATTTCTTTCTTTCTTTTTACACTTATGCATGCAGTAAAAAAATAGAAAAAAAGAAAAAGAAGTAGAAATAAAAGTGCCAACTTGCAACAAAGCCTAACAATAGTAGGTACCTACCAGATTACAATCTTGGCCATAAAATGGGAACCTTAATTTCTGGAGTTGAGTGTTTGCAGAACTCTTAACTTGGAAATATTTACATTACCTCGGTACCTCTAGGTGGGAATTTTAATTCCGTCATCCACCTCTAAAGGTACCTACCTACATTGGCTGTTGCTGGCGTAAAATTGCCAGGTGCCCTATACCTAGGTATGCAAAGGCTTGCTGCAAGAATGTTTTATCCTTTTGTAAGTTCATGCGGGCTGGAAACTTGTTCTAATCACTGATCAGAAGCGGATGTAACTTTCCCTTTCTTTGTTTCTTGTTTCAACTGGATAGGCATATTAGCAGCAAGTATCATTGCAAATGCCAACAAAGGTAGTTCAGTACAGCTAATAGGCCCCTAATTGCAGCAAATTGGTAGCTTGGTGGCAGACTGGACGAGGAAGATTCCATGGTTATTTAAAAAAATGTGACATTGAAAGATTGACAAGGCAGGAGTGATCTTGGGTTCAAACGCATTAGGAGTGTGACCAAAAGATTGTAGGATGTCATAGAAACATTACCTAGCTTAAGAGATTAGGCCAAGGGAGAATTTTGTCACACACCACCCTTCTGGTGTTGCCGACCCTGCAACCAGAACTGACAAATTGCATCTTCCTGAAGGTGCTGCAACCGCAATCTGTACTTTTTTTTTCTTTAGCAAAAGATTGGGCTCTGGATTGATCTCACCAACACATCTCGGTTTTACAACAGCTCTGAAATAGAAGCTGAGGAGTGTAGATATTTGAAGTTAGCTTGCAAGGGACGAGACGAATGCCCAACAACTGATGTTACCAATGCTTTTATTCAGGTGTGTAGCCACTTCATTGCTCAGCACCCACTGGAAATAATTGGTGAGCCCATTATGAGTCTCATAGGTGCTATATTCTCTCGTGCAATTGCTTTTTGTTTGTGGCAATGAATTTTATTGTGCTTTTTGCTGCAATGTGCTCCTGCCACAATCCATCGAACACAAAAGCATGCACAAACTGGGCCAGATTCAGGATAAGGGAGGGGGTGTTCGCTGGTCAAAAATCGGAGCGCTGCAGGTTATAGGTTCAAAATGTGGCTGTAGCATGCATTTGGACACCAAAAGTGGTCTGGGGCTTAGGGTGGTAGCTCCAGGGGGATTCCAAGGGTCAGACAGGGGATTTGGAGGATGGAGTCCCCCAAACAATGGAGCTTTTTGGCATTTCCAGTTTTCCAAATGATGCTAAAACTTGGTACAAGACAATCAACATTTTCTGGAAATTTAATGTTTGAGATTACAGGATATGTCCCAGTCTCCAATTGTTAGGTACCATTTTTAGGTCCAAGCTCCAAGCAAGGTTATTAAACAAAACCAGAATTTGAAGGAGCAGCATCAATAAAATTGGTTAAAACTCAAAAAAGCAAATGATGTCATGGAAATGTCGGGTCGCTTCTCAGCAGTTGCACCATTCTTCTTGACTGACTCATGACTGGCCAGGTTTTTTCATCCAACTCCAAAGAAAACTTATTCAGTCATTACGTTTTGAAATTACCTGTTATGAAGAATCACAGAACTTGAGCAGTTCCACCGAATGTTGGTACCCCAGCAACATCTCAGCTAATTTTTCCATCTAGCTGCAGTTAAAAAGAATTCAGAGCATTGTCCAAAAGTTTCCATCCTGTGCGAAGACAGACCAGAAAATTAAAGTGGAAACAAAAGTTGTCAGCTAATTGAGGAACTTGCTGATTGGTTGGCAGAAATTATAAAATTAGTGAACCATGGCATTGCGCCCCACCAGTTTCCATATTTATTTTTATCCTCAACTGACAATCTTGTGGCAACTTCACCACTGGCAAGTGCTTTTTAAATACCTAGGCTAGGCCCAAGTGGTCAATGGTGGTAAGGAAGTGTCCATCATCTCACTGGAATTTAACCTCTCACTAGTTTTTCTTTCAGGTGTGGAACTGGGCTTGCAGTTCTTTCTTTTAGGGCCCAGTGGTTTCTCATAAGCAAAGACTTTCTCTCCCTGTCCCAAGTGAACCGTGAGACCTTTCTTGCTCTTGCCTGCTCTGAGTGCAATTTAGCAGAGATAGCAAAGACTGGCCCAGTTGCTTCCCATGCGTAGTGCGACCAACGTTGCACCAATGTTGGTCCCCATGTGTCCAATCAGGGATGATACAGCTGGCCAGCGTCCAGCGATCTTACTGATAACAGTGCTTTCCATTGACACAAAACTTTTGCACCCTGTCTTGCTAGACACAAGCCAAAAAATCCGAGTACCAGCCAATATGGACAGGACAACACGCAGCTGTACTCTCACTCAATGCTGACCCTTTTGTCCATGAGCGATATCATGCCACAACACAGGGTGTCCCGTCAATGCACCAGGAAAACCACAACCTTACGGAACCTACTGTTCCCACGATCATTTCAATTGAGAACGTTGAATAACTTTGGGGCTTCGTTTGGGAGTTGGAGGTCTTCAAAAGTTTTCCGGTTGGTACATGGTTAAAAAAACTTGTCCGACAAATCCTTCCTTCTCCAATTATTGTTCTTCACTCTCCTTTGAGATTGGCCCATGGCAACAGCAAGCGTTGCTGCTCATGTTTGATGAGATCAAGTGGAAATTGTTTCCTTTCAAACACCAAATTCTTGGAAATGACAATTTATTTTTAAGCTATGTTTTTTCTGGGGAGTGCAGCGCAAGTCACAGGAATGACCTCAGAAACGAAATGGATGGTTTTCCTGATGCATTTACGGGACACCCTGCATAAAAATGTAATTTGTCATTTGGCTCGCAGAATCGGACCCATTTCTTGGGCAGCCTGGCACACAAAATAGGTTGACCATCTTTCGGGCAGTCTACAGGGTGTCCATAAAGTCTCTACACATAGGAGATCGGTAGGTTTTACGTCGTGTTCGGCCTTTCAAGGTTGTTGGAACGTGCTAAATTCCGTTTTCTTCTTTTCGATTTCAGATGGTGAATGAATCACGGCGCTGAGTCTCAAGGAACGGATAGAAATTGTTAAGTTGAGTGGCCGAGAGGGGTGGTCCCGGTCGCAGCGCCGAGTGGCGACAGAATTCAATGCCCTCTATCCAGATCGACCTGATATTGGGCACAGGACTGTGGGAAATCTTGTCGACAATTTCAAGGAGACAGGTTCGGTTGCTGACGCAGGCCCCGCTTGGGCCAGCCAGAGACGTCGAAAGAAACCAGGGAAGCAGTGATTGCCAAGTTTTGTGGCAGCCCGAAGAAATCCATTCGCCAGTCAGATCGATCTGGATGGAGGGCATTGAATTCTGTCGCCACTCGGCGCTGCGACCGGGACCACCCCCTCTCCCACTCAACTGAACAATTTCTATCCGTTCCTTGAGACTCAGCGTCATGATTCATTCACCATTGAAATCGAAACTGAAGAAAACGGAACTTAGCACGTTACAACAACCTTGAAAGGCCGATCACGACGTAAAACCTACTGAACTCCTATGGGTAGAGACTTTATGGACACCCTGTACAAGATTAGATGGTTTCAAGCTAATCTCATAGATGATGGCTGATAGATGATGGGAAAAATATTGTGCCATCTCTTGATGAATTTTTGAGTTTCTGACTTTCCAGGGGATAGAATGAGTGTGGTTGGATCACCAGAAAGATGCCTCCCAAGTTTTTTGCTTGCGTGGTGCAATTTCTTTTGCCGAGAATGACAACTTTTTCTCATTTTTACCAATCGGAAGTGGGGCTTTTGTGTTGAAATGTGTTGGAAACAGTGATTTCCAACAGAAATAGAGGTGAAAATGAGGTGTTTACTGGGAGTGCTTGCACGTTTTCAAAATGGTTAAGGATTTTCCAAGATAACTTTCCTGAACAAAATGTGACCAGAATCATTCTGATACCTATCTTCGTGAATGCGAAAGTTCTTCAAAATTTAATTTTGCATTTTGCAGCTCTGGCGACCAATGTTTTCCTAAAATCACGGGATGAGGATGGGTTAAGTTTGTGACCCAATCGAACATTCACTTAGGTGCCTGTTTTTGCTACCTGTTTTAATTTATTGGTGTTTTCCTTCTTTGATTTTCTTCAGCTGTTCACTGCACTCATGGCTTTAACAGGACTGGCTTCATGATCGTTTCATTTCTGGTTGAACATTTTGATTCAAGCATTGATGCCGCCATATGTGCATTCGCTGAGGCCAGGTACGGCTTACCATCTTATCACCATCCACCTTTGTTTTGCCATTCTTAAGCTAAAAAAACATGAGAAGACACAGTGGGTATGGTCTGCAAGGAAAATTGCCCAATGCTTTTCCATTGGGCATCATCAGGCTTTCAAGTGTGATCAATCTCGAATGCAACCCACCCGCTTGTTGCAAAAGACAAAGGTTGAAAGCTTCTCAAGAATGAAATAAATCACAGCAAACCTTTACCAAACTTTGGAAGACCTATCCATGCTGATGATACTTGAAAAGTTTTAGCCTCCAGGGACAATTTGGATCCCGAACGCATAGGTAGGTAAACATTTACCTCTGCACGACTTTTCGTGACCTTTTGACTTCACCTGGCCACAGGAATGATTGATGTCAACTTCCAGATTTTTGTGACCTCTTTTCATACCCCCTTTTGCAAAGCATTCTGACGACTATGATCGATGAAAAAAACTACATTATTATATCTGGTGAACCCCCCATAAAGTGCCTGCCAGTGTGGGTGGAGTTGACATGGAAATGGGGAATCGTACCTGCCTATGTTGAATGTGGGTTTATTTTACTTTGATTTTACTCGGGATCTTTTAATTGCCTACCAGTGTAGGAATTAGGTAGCATGGAAATGAGGAATCCTCTGTTGAATCTTCGTATATTTTTTATTTTACTTTGCATCTTTTGGTTTACTTTGAATTTTAGGCTACCTACTGGTCTTTCTCTGAATCCTCTAGGTATCTTCTATTTTACTTTGAATTTTACTGGAAGTCTTGGGCATCTTTAGTTTACTTTGAATTTCCTGCTACACTGGTCTTTTGCTGAATCCTCTGGGTAGGTACCTATCTTTTATTTTAGGTAGGTACTTGGAATTTTACTGGGTTTGTTTCGCCTTTTTTTCTTTTGTACTTCGACAGCCATGTAGGTAGGTAACCAAAAGCCAGAAAAACGTACCAACACGGCTGCTCCCTGGAGCACTCTTCCCTGAGAGATTGCGTTCCTGTGACACCCTTGTGAGCAGATTGCATACCTGTGACACCATTGTGAGCAGATGAAATTCTTAAAAAATCCGTTTCAGTGCTGATGTCGATCACTTGTGATCTGTGCCAAACAGGTATCTGCCACCTCTTAACTAAGTTAAACATGTGGCATGCATTTCAGATATCATGCCAGTGCTACTTTTACTTTTCAATGCTTTCTGTGCAACAGGTGTGATTCACCTTCAGTTGGAGTAGGTAAACCTAAGTTCGTTGGTAGGTACCTACCGTACCCAACCATCTAGGGCCCAGCTCACTGTTTCTTTTTCTTTCTTTCTTTTTTTCTTAGGGAACCAGGCATATACAAAGACGATTATCTGAAGGAATTGTTTGTGAAATATGGAGATGTTGCTGATAAACCTCCACCGCCTCCGTTGCCTGACTGGTCTCATGGTGAGTACTAGCACATTGTGAAGCATTATCATTTGTGTTCGGGGAAAAAGTATGCTGTGGGGCTCCTGACATAGACAATAGGCCTGCCTACCAAGCATTTGTGTTTGGCATATTGTTTCAAATTGCTGAAAGGATTTTCTGAACAAGAGTAATTATTGGCGAAAGTGTTGCAGTCTGATTTCTGGCATTTAGGCCATTTTGCCTAGATAAGATTTTTGGAATTTCACACGGTACCAGCCCACATATTCACAATTAATTATTATTATTCATCATTACGTTGCACGCGTTGCGACAAAATAGATTAGACACTACCTACCTGATCCTCAAAATGCAGGTGCATGAGATTGAACACTGGTCAAAAGCTGAAAAAAGATAAGCTGCAGCAGAATAGACGTGGAAAAGTCTGGCAACGATTGAAGGAATGGACTTCAAAAACCATGATGGAATCACAATAATTTTTTACCACTCATCCAGAACTGAAAAAAACGAAATGCTGCATTTGTATAGGAGTGCTTTCGGTTCCCCACCACCCCATCCTTCTTGGGATCTGGCCGTTATTCACCGCTCAACTTGGCTATGTTTTTCAACTTGTGGTTGCTTTGTCACCCTCATCCTTTCTGCTTGTTGAACTTGTGATGTGGTAGGCAGATATCAAGGTAGGTACCACTGTATTCGGCAATGGAGCCAGAAAATCAAAAAATTGGTCCACAAAGCCAAATGATCACGGCTCATCCCATTTGACATAGAAATGACTGTGGCGTAGTACAATGCTTGCCCACATACACAGCTGCTGAGGTCCAGGGTCGCTTCCAGAACTTTTTCCCCTTGTGACTACACGAATGGGGTGTTTTGTTAACATGTCCCTCCTTTCTCAAAGTTCAGTGTGTGAAGGATAAAGTAGGTACCTATGTTTTTAATATTCCAGATGATTCCAATGCTGACAGTCAGTTGGATGACGATGGAAATCCAATGAGCAATGGTCATTGTTCTCCCTCAAAGTGAGTTAATTAGTTGCGTTGAATTTTCATGAGACCACTTCTTCACATTAGGCACTCAGTATTTTGCCTTGATGTCTTGCTTTGACTGAAATGGTGCCCAAATGGCCAATTTTGTGATTTCTTCGTAAATGTACATTTTGGTTAAAATGAGGCAAATTTGTTTCCCCATGCTGTTGACCTCTCCATGGATCTTACGGAAAGAGTGATTTTGAATTCTGAAAAAAATATTTGCTTTCCTGTTCCCAGACAACTTGACAAAGATCTGCACCAATTTCAGCAAAAATTTCATTGGGTTTTTTCCAAAACGTTTGTGGTTAGATGTGTTTCTTAAACTATGCACAAAAATTCTGCCGGCGAGCCATTGAAAACAGTACACACGCACGTTGTGTTGCTGTGGATGTGTCCATTGTGGCAAACTATAATTTTTATTCTGTGTGATTTTTCGTTGCAAATTCAGTGCTGTTCAAGAACGTGAAGCTTATCGTGCACACCTGCCAAGAAAACATTGTGCAAAAAAGGGCCAGTCTCCTATTTCACGTCCGATCCGGCCAGCTTTCAATTAATGGCTTATTGTTGACAGAAGTAAGTAACCAACCCTTTTGTGCCTACCAAACACATCGACTCCTGAAGCCTGGTTTGGCCACAGCTGAAACCCAACATGAGTAACACATATTGACTTTACAGCTGACCGATCTATCAATGAACAACAAACACTTTGAAAGGGAGTGCAGCGATCCAGAGATTCATTGCTGATTTCGTCTGTGGTTTTGCTTTGAAATCGCCCAATATTGATAAGCAGATGAAGTTCTCACGGTGTTTGGCTTTTTTCGAGGTTTGACCGAAGAACAATCGTAGGGTCCAGCTACGATATTTCTTTACACCGGGACTTCTAATAGTAGAAAAGTTGAGCAACAAGGCCAAACATAAGAAGAAATACAGTTAACAGGAATTCTGCCTTATTATCGGAAAAGTTGGATTTTTATTTTGCTGTGTGTGGTGGCATTTCGTTGCAACAGTTTCTGTCATGCTTAACAAATGGATCTTTACATCTACACTGACAGTGAAAATGATATTTAGGAATTCAAAGTTGTATAAAATTCTTTTAGCGTGTGTTCTGAAGTTAGACCTCTGCGTTTTTGTTTCCCGGATAGCTTTTTTCTTCATATGATTGCTTTTTGTATCTTCTTCTCTTCCAGGAAGCGGCACATGGCGAGAGAGCAGGTGCAAACAGAGTTTGTGGCAGGTGTTGAGGGGATCACACCTGTAACACAGCAGCCCAAACTCAGCGAAATCCAACGCAAAGTCCAGATCATGTGTGGATGGAAGGGGTTGGGTCTTGTATTTTGGTAAAATTCTGCGATGTCAGTCTCGGTGGCTGTGCTGGCACGCACATTGTTCACAGAGTTAACTCCCAAATGCTTGTCCAACAACAGATTGTTCATTCCTGTGAATTACCTCGTTTTGAAAAACACAAACTTGCGTCGAATCATATCGTGATATTCAACTGGAGCGATGGAACACACGCTACTCGTATCCCTGCCCTTCCATGGTTTTATGCATTTTGGGAAGGGCCTGTGATTTTGCCTGGCCAAAAGGGTTCAAGCTGAATTGGATATGTTATCTGCATGCAGAGAAAATGCTGTCACCAACAATAAAAAATACTCTGTCCATAGCTTCTTACTTTGGACAATACCTAGTTGCTTCCTTCTGCATCTATGTGTACAACAGGTGCTGGTACCACAAGTGATTACCTACCTACCTACAAAAGCTGGTACTTGCAGAATTTGGCACCGACTCAACCAGCTATCAATTGTCAGTTACACTTACCATCAGTTTTATCATCTCCCTTGCATTTTGGATCAAGCAATGTTACAGTACAGTGCCACATGAGTGACTGGAACAAGTCTGAGAACTTGATTTTACTTCTAGTGTTTCTTGGGCATTTTGTTTTTTATCTTTGAAAACGGGATCATACCCGTTTTTTCATCAATTTGTTCAGCGTATCTGTTTTGCTTTTTCCATCAGGTAAGATGAAGACTGCTAATGAAACACAAATGGAATTGTTCCTGAGATTACAACGTTTCAAATGATCTCGATAAGTACCGGTACAGGCGTCAACATGGTGAAAGGCAGTACCGGCAGAAATACCGGTATTAAATGATATTTTATTTCATTTCAGCCGTGGTTTCCCAGGGAGTCAACCCGTGTCGATGGATGCGGACAACATCAAACTTCTGCAAAGGAAGCCCTTCATGGTCTCATGGAAGGCTGACGGTACAAGGTTTGTTATTTTGCTTTTGTTAGCAGGAGTTGGGCTGTACAAAAAACCATTTGTGAATTTGTGTTTGACAAAAAACCATTTGTGTTTGACTTCAAAGGACTTCACATAATCACGTGGGATTTGTGAGCTTATTCAAAGAGGCTGACGGCAGCGAGATCCAGTCGAGGGTAAGCTTACCTCCGAATTACGAGGGAAAAATCAACATTGTTTTAAATGGCCAGATTTAGGTACCTCAGAACTCGTAGGTAAGCTTAATCCTCGACTGGATTTCGCCGCCATGAGAT
>JASGXE010010284.1:0-15585 GCA_030068105.1 Sinentomon sp. SZTP_YWyxl | reverse complement strand
TTTGGGCAGGTGCCCGAGGTTTATACCAAGGAACAACCCTGCTTCCGGGAACCAAAATGAATCACTTTTCGGGGTTAATACTTTTGTGAAACCCTGTATACGAGTGTTATGATGACACCATGTATTCTAAATGGCCCCTGAGCTCCTATGTTCGAAAACGTTTGGTAATGAGTGCATGCTGGTCACCAATGCTTGCTGCTGGCAAGCATGGGAAATCTGGGTCGAGAATCCAAAGGTGCCAAGCGAAAATGGTCTGCTTTCACACTTCCAAAAGGTTGCTGCATGGGTTGTTGAGAGACTGATATGCTGAAGATATGCTAAAACTTTCGAAAAGAAAAAAAAGATAGAGAAAATGCTCTAATCAGGTAAAATAGTCGCGTAAAATTTGATTCGAATATTGATCTTGACAAAACACAGCACACGAAGAACAAACCCAGGAAAATATTCAGCGACAGCTGTGATAATACGAAAGCTAAATTTCGTTAATTTGATGAAATAATCAACAATATAATCTGCCAAAAAGTCGAAAGTACAGAGTGTGCCACGAATTTCTGAACCAGAGTATAAAATCTGTTGCATTGTAACCAGAATGTGCGTGCAACAAGAACATTCAAAAAAGATTGGACTTTCCAGTCAGCAGTGTTACAATGGACCGGGAGGCTGGGATAGAACGGCCTGGGCAGACGTGGACTGAGGCAGAAGTGGACTGAGACAGAAGTGGACTGAGGCAGAACAGAAGTGGAATGAGGCAGAAGTGGACTAAAGCAGTTATTTTGGAGAGAGAGTTTTACATGGATGCAGTACGTAGGTTGTACATGTCCTACCCTGACTTATCCTAACCTAACCTAACCGCTGCCTCCGTCCAATTCTGCCTCAGTCCGTTCTATCTCTGCCACCGGATCCGTTACAATGGATCCGGGCCTTTTTTATCTGTCTTAAGGCCTTTCAAGTCAAGAGAGAAAGCACCAGTGATCTCCATTCAAACTCGATAGCAATGAAGGAGCGCAGCGGCTTGGCATTTCGGTTTCACTGCTGGGATCTTCTTTGAATAGACTACTGAGCGGTAGGCAATCATGCAATTTTTTTTCATTTAATCATTGCCTCAGATTTTTTTATCATTTTTTCACTCTTGTGCGGGCAGCAGAAAAAGAGCCAGATTGCAACAAATCGTTCTGGAGGTGCCAGCTTTTGACCTCGGTCACAAAAGAGGATCTTTAATTCCTGCAGCATGGAGGTTTTGCTGGAATCTGAACAGTCGTATTTTTTACACGGAAGGGCTCATTTATTCAAGCGTCACACGAAGTATGCGCTTTGTGGCGTTTAAAAGATTAGGAAGCACATTGCCCAGTGCTTCAAAAGTCTGACGGCATAAGTGTCTGTGCATTGTAAAAGAACTGACGTCGATCCAATGACTGGATGATAATAATTCCAGTCACTTGAAAACAACAATTCACAGCTTTCAATGGGATTCTAAATCTAATAAAAGTAACAGACAATGATTAACAATCTCAGGCCGACACTTTGAACAGAGAATTCATAATTTGGTGGAATGACTTCCAACATACGCTTCCAAGACTGCGTCCTTTTCTATACTGTTGCACACTCGCACTTTGAACAGATTTGCACCATTCGTAATTTGATAGAATGATTTTCAAAAGACTGCTCCTTTTCGATAACGACGCATTCGCACCGTAAACAGGTCAGAAAATAGAACGCGCCATTGAAGATAACATTACGAATTAAGGATACACACTTCATGCATGAGGACGATTTATAGACTTGTTCGCAACGTATAGTTTGCAAAGAGATTTCTGTCAACACATGTCTTTGGTGTTTGTACACCGTGTTCATTTACCACCGGAGATATCATTTAGCGAGCGAATGACAAGGTCTGGACTTTGGGCCCTTTCACGCTGGGCGGCCATAGTCGGGAGAACCTTCGGCCGACCTTGAGAAGCTAACAGATTCGATGTTAACCAGTCAACGAAGTGTCAAAGATTCTACCTGATATTGCCTTTTTCGTCTATCTGCCGGCTGACCGTCTACCGATCATGGCTCTCCCAGTGTGAAAGGGCCCTTCATGAAGAGCCCCTACCCCGTAAATCCTTCAGGGTCAGGAAGATCCTGACCACCTCAAGGCTTCCTCCAGACCTTGTCATTTTCGTGTCAGCCAGTTCCAACAGTTCCTGAGAGCCTTCTCCAAACGTTTCACCGTCCCCTCCTTTTCGGCAGAAGGCGGCTGCTGTGGTTCCGACTGGGTCGGCACAGGGATGAAGATGGCGCCCGGGTCGTCTGATGATGTCCACGGCTCTGCCGATGCGGGCGGTGTCGCAGGGGTGGCGGACTCTGGCATATCTCCGGTGGTGGGACTGTATCATGCGGTGCTATTCAGCGGGGTCAGTTTGGTCTTGGCGGTCTGCCTGGTCTGCTGGGTGACCTCGGCTGTTCTCAGCGTTATTCCGAATATATCTTCGTGATAACGGTTGTCATCCTGTGGAAAAAGAGAGTTTTTAATTCGACCTTTCTAAATATTCATCACTCTCGTATGAATCACCCAGGAAGTTGCTGGGCATTGAAAAGGATTATAGTGGCTAAATGCCAGCACGAAATAAACAGCAAATGGTTGAGGGATATGTTACACTGGGGTAAGACGTCGACAGGATTAAACGGCTTGCATCTACGGCAGGCACTAAAATGTCATGTTAAGGCTGCTACAGCACACGCTGGAATGTTATATCCACATGAAGGGAATGGAATATGTGAGCACCAACATGTTGGCAGAGAGTTATGGTAGATAACATAGGCAAAAACATAGGCAAAACATTAAACACAACATGTTAGCAGGGAGGAATGGCAGCCACAACATGTTAGCAGGGAGAAATCATAGACACAAAATGATAGCAGGAAGAAATGAAAAGCGGGGAGGAATGGCAGACACAAAATGATAGCAGAGAGGAATGGCAGATACAAAACTCGGAAGGAAGACATAGTAGCCACAAAATGTCAGCAGGGAGGATTATGGCAGACGCGATATGTTCGACGGGAAAGATTGTAGACACGAAATGTCAGTCGGAAGAAATAACAGACACAATATATGTTAGCAGGGAGAATGGTGGACACAAAATGTGACCAGGGAGGAATGGCAGGCAGAGGATGTCAACAAGGAGGAGAGGTAATCATGTTTTCAGAGAAGATTGCTTGACATTAAATGTCAGCAGGGAGGAATCGTAGATCAACATGTGCCATGAATGTGAAACATGGAATGCCATGCAAGCTGAGTTCCGCAGTGCTGAAACAATAGATCCCAAGCAGCTACATCATCAGCGAGTTTAAGATGTATGCAAAGCTAGAAAAGCACGGGAAAGGAAACAACACGATTGTCTGGCAGGGAAACTTTTTCAAAGTTCATATACCTTCCATTCCACTGTCATCAGATAGAAGGAGCAGATGGTGCGATTGCGGCCATTCAGGACGTGCTTCGTGGATTTTATAAAAAAGCTCTTCGGTTCCAAAATCTCGCCATTATAAAGAATCTTTGCATGGATGTCTCTTGGGAACACCCAGCTGATGAAGACCGGACGGAGTCCTACAATTTCTCATGGAAAAAGGCGAATTTCTAACCCGTAATGAATTCATGTACTTGTCCAGCTGGCTATTAGAAAACCCTGCCTGCGACTTTATTATCGACCTGAGTGTTCTGTGTACATCGTCTGCCATCTTGCAGTCGCCACAAACGTAGAAATGAGCTCCTTCAACTAGAAGCTGACCGTATAAATATGCAGCGTTTTCAAGCATCAAATCCTGCACATAAGCCTGAAAAGTAAGAAATAGATATCGGTCGTATGTCATCAATGTGATGCTGAGCAGTGTTGAAAATTGACAGAAACTTTTATTTCTACGATGGAATGGAATTTTAATGTATGGCGTTGTGATTTTGTGTATTTGTTTTACTTGTTTATCTCAGAATCCTTTGATCGTTCTGCCACCATTTCCTTTGTTGTAAGCAGTATGCAATTAACAATAATCACAAAATAAAAAAAATAATTTTTCGATCGCCTCTACGGTGACATCATCATCTCGTGAAATCATCTCGTGACCTGGAGAAATGCCATCTGAATAAGCACGCTCCGTATTTTCTAGACACTTTAAAATTCTGCACGATTCTCGAAAAGAATCCGACGACAAAATTTTGCCATTTCTAACTTTTTTATCATTAATTTTGCCCTTCAAAACTGGTTAAAAAAGCAAAGCCCAAACGTCGCTGCGGTATACAAACGGAATATTTTTGAAACCCGACTGAGAGATCCTTTGAAATCTACGAGAACTCACATACTGCGCGGTCCAAATGTATTTTCTCAACCTTTACTGACGGAATTTGTTCAACGAAGGACTGACCTCAATGGCAGCGAGCAAGAGCGGTAATAAAGTACCAGAAGAATCACGACATCCAGAAAAAGAACAGAGTTGAAATGCAATGGAAAAATGAACCGTTTTAACAGGATTTTCGGAAAATCGCACAACCGGTTGTGCTTTCCGGCCAGATGAAGCCATTCTGAACAAAGAATTCTTCAACCGTCCGGGATTTCTTTGTCACCCTGCATTACAACGATTCTGTCTAGCTGTTGCCTGTTTGACAGCACACGGCTGCTGGGCAAGTGTGGAAATGCACGGCTTTTGAGTTTTTATGTGAATTTTCCAGGAACGTTTTACGAGGTTGTGGACTGAGAGTTAGAATTTTGTAAGAATTTTTAGTGAATGCAGACACGCTTTCTGCCTACTGCTACGCCGCCTCTGTCGCTTTTGTGAAAATTTATCGCTCTTACATTTTTCAGCACAGAAAACGAATTTTATGAAACCGGTAGAATGATTTTCGGAAACACTCTGTTCAGGCATCGCGGTTCAGGCACAGATGAATGAGCCTTTTTCCTTTTCGGGGTTGCCCCCTTATCAAATAAATGCAATATACAACAGATGCAAAAATATAACAGAACCACACCAATCATATGCACATCCATTTGTTGCAAAAACCATGAAAAATAGCGAATGAAACCAGTGATTATGAATCAAGAAAAATGAACCAATAGACGGCGCTGGAGAATAGGTACACTTAAAGGGAGATTGAATGTGGACGCCGGCAACTGATTCCACTCAGCTAATGGTACAGATATAATAGAAACTCAACTTCAGCTGAACCGGTCCCTCCTTACCTTTGGCTTCGATGGTTCCCTGCTCAATGCAAGGAATGCGTTCTCCAACACTCCACTCTTCACCAATTCTGACTTCTCCGTAGAATAAAGATCAGCTGCGAGATTCCTGCAGCCGAAGAACAGTGACATGGAGCCGAATTTCTTGTCTGGATAAACATAGATCAGTTCAGTCGAATTAGCTTGGAGAAATTTACCTGTTACAAATGACAATTCCAGACTACAAGGATTTGACGGAAAGGATTTGAATCACCCAGCGATACAGGGTGTCCTACGTAAAACTTTCGATTTAAACCCCTTTTCTGGCCTTATGGAAACTGGATTTCTGTCACATTTTTTTCTTTCAGCATGAAGTGTTCGTTTTCCGTTGTGGGAGTCCCATACCCAAAAAAGCACTCAACGCAAAAGAAAAAAACACGCTCGACAGAAACAACTTCCCATTACTCGTATTGAGAAATAACGAAAAGAAACCACTTCCCGGTGCCCACATGCAGTTGCTGATTGTAAAGTTTTACCTGGTTGAGTGCAGCTCTTTCCTTTGAACATGTCCTGGAAATTGCGCGTACTACCCTACACTTGCACCAGAAAAAGCACAGACTACATTGATGTGAGCTTGATAACTACTTTTGAAGTGCTGAATTGCAATTTGTTGCCTGCTATAATACAGCGACAGTGAGTTAAAGGAGCGACTATTTTACGCATAAATTAGGGAACACGCGCAATATACTTGACAAGTTCAAAGGAAATGGCTGTACCTACTTCATTTACGTCACAAATTGCATCCGTTATACCAAAATTTTCGGTTCGATCACGAGTTAATTCACATTTATCATGGCATGTCTCCAAAATTAACTGGTCAGTGATGTTTGCCTCCATAGCTAACTTGGCCTCTTGGATAAACAGCGCTTATAACCGCAGTGGCAGGTCGCGTATCAATAATTTCAAAGCAGAGTGCGTAAAAGGGGCAATCACATCTTTCCTGATTTTGAATTAACTTGCGTAAAAGCGACCAAAACGAAAGGACTTAAAAATGATAAGGACTCATCATTTGAACTTACTTTTGTTTTCTTTTTGGCTCTTTTCGTAGATTCTCTGCTGCCAGAAGCTTCTGAATGGAGCAATGCCTGTTCCAGGTCCGACCATTATAACAGGCTTGTTGGCTTCGGTTGGTAAATGGAATGAGTTGGCCCTGCGAAAATTAAACGAATATTTGCACATAGAGAACTAGTTGGGCTTCGCTTCCTGGAGTCTACTCGGCCGCCAACACAGTCTTCCAAAATTTGACTGGTTAACCACCCGCGTTTAATCACCCATGCCAATTATCTGCCGATGTCTAATCGGAAGGAATTAGACGGCAACTAAACGAGATCTTCACGTGATTCCTTTGGGGCGTGGGAAAGATTATTCAGGTACCGCGCCATTCCGTTGTTAAAAGGAAGATGTACAGCCGTTCTGATTGGTCACCGTTTTTCAACCCTGCTGAACTCACCGGAACTTATCAATCAGTCGTAGTCAAAGCTACACTCCAAATAGAAGCTTTCCGATTGGAATAACGTTGTTTAGGTTAATGGGCTAAGATGGTAATGCTTTTTTCGGAACATTTTGGGAACACTTGATGTGTCCCAGGAACCCATTTTGCTGTCTCAAGTTTGGAACACAGCTCCACGTGCTTCAAATCGCGATGTGTCCTAAACTTGTGCTGGAAATCAGCATTCAAAACCATTTGCGTGTTCTAAAAATGTTCCGAAAGGAAGACTTCAAGCTAAACCCGTGTTAAATGAGGCGTTCCCAAGGTGTCCCAATCGGAAACCCCTTATTTAGTGTGTATCTACCGGAGCGTTTTGCCTCCAAGCTTTGCCGGATTCCCTACACTGCGAATTGACTACGATTGATTCTGGTGGTCAATTAGCGGTGCAAAGGCGATTAATTATGGTTCGCACGCCGAAAACATCATATTTCTTTTCTCCAATTGCAATTTTGTTCCATGCGTTTGAGAAGAGGTGCGCCGGACAAACAAACTGCGCTGCAATTGGCAGACACAGAAAAATGCGAATGACATATGTCAAGAAATAGCTAGGCGTTTAATTTGAGAAGTGGTGCGCCTGATAAACAAACGGCGCTGCAATTGGTGGACAGAGAACAATGCGAATTGCATACGTCACGAAATAGTTAGGCGTAACATTTGAGAAGGGAAGCGCCTGATAAACAAACGGCGCTGCATTTGGTAGACAGTGAAAAATGCGAATTACATACGTCACGAAATAGTTAGGCGTATAATTTGATAATGGAAACGCCTGGTAAACAAACGGCGCTGCAATTGTCAGACAGAGAAAAACGCGGATTGCATACGTCACGAAATAGTTCGGCGAAATGGTTGCGCCTGATAAACAAACGGCGCTGCAATTGGTGGACAGAGAAAAATGCGGATTGCATACGTCACGAAATAGTTAGGCGTATAATTTGAGAATGGAAGCGCCTGATAAACAAACGGCGCTGCAATTGGTACACAGAGAAAAATGCGGATTGCATACGTCACGAAATAGTTAGGCGTATAATTTCAGAATGGAAGCGCCTGATAAACAAACGGCGCTGCAATTGGTAGACAGAGAAAAATGCGGATTGCATACGTCACGAAATAGTTAGGCGTATAATTTGAGAATGGAAGCGCCTGGTAAACAAACGGCGCTGCAATTGTCAGACAGAGAAAAATGCGGATTGCATACGTCACGAAATAGTTAGGCGTATAATTTGAGAATGGAAGCGCCTGGTAAACAAACGGCGCTGCAATTGTCAGACAGAGAAAAATGCGGATTGCATACGTCACGAAATAGTTCGGCGAAATGGTTGCGCCTGATAAACAAACGGCGCTGCAATTGGCAGACAGAGAAAAATGCGGATTGCATACGTCACGAAATAGTTAGGCGTATAATTTGAGAATGGAAGCGCCTGATAAACAAACGGCGCTGCAATTGGTAGACAGTGAAAAATGCGAATTGCATATGTCACGAAATAGTTAGGCGTATAATTTGAGATGGGGTGCGCCTGATAAACAAACGGCGCTGCAATTGGTAGACAGAGAAAAATGCGAATTGCATATGTCACGAAATAGTTAGGCGTATAATTTGAGAAGGGGTGCGCCTGATAAACAAACGGCGCTGCAATTGGTAGACAGAGAAAAATGCGAATTGCATATGTCACGAAATAGTTAGGCGGACTATTTGAGAAGGGCTGCGCCTGGGAAACAAACGGCGCTGCAATTGGTAGACAGAGAAAAATGCGAATTGCATATATCATGAAATAGTTAGGCGTATAATTTGAGAAGGGGTGCGCCTGATAAACAAACGGCGCTGCAATTGGTAGACAGAGAAAAATGCGGATTGCATACGTCACGAAATAGTTAGGCGGACTATTTGAGAAGGGCTGCGCCTGGGAAACAAACGGCGCTGCAATTGGTAGACAGAGAAAAATGCGGATTGCATGCGTCACGAAATAGTTATGCGTATAATTTGAGAAGGGATGCGCCTGATAAACAAACGGCGCTGCAATTGGTAGACAGAGAAAAATGCGGATTGCATGCGTCACGAAATAGTTATGCGTATAATTTGAGAAGGGATGCGCCTGATAAATAAACGGCGCTGCAATTGGTGGACAGAGAAAAATGCGAATTGCATGCGTCACGAAATAGTTATGCGTATAATTTGAGAAGGGATGCGCCTGATAAATAAACGGCGCTGCAATTGGTGGACAGAGAAAAATGCGAATTGCATGCGTCACGAAATAGTTATGCGTATAATTTGAGAAGGGATGCGCCTGATAAATAAACGGCGCTGCAATTGGTGGACCGAGAAAAATGCGAATGCATATGGCATGGATTTGTTTGGCGTTAAACGTTGCTGCAATTTGTGCAAATCGGGAAAACACGAATTGAATTGCATGTGTCGCGGATTGGTTTGGCGAATGAAGCATTCACAAAAAAGAAAGTCAAACATTCGGCAGGAAGACGCATTAACAACTTACTGTCGTACAAAGCAAGTTACAGACTCGCCAACTTTGCTCTCGAAAAGATAATTTGAACAAACTCCGTAATGCAACGGACCATTGCCACCTGAAACGGAGTAATTTAAGAATCTATCAGCCATGAATTATAAAATATCTCATACAGGGTGTCCCAAAAATGCACACGGAAAACCAAACCCGCTGTATCTGAGACCACTCTTAGTTGAAATTTAGAATAATTTTTCTCTTCGGTGACTTTCGTGGCACTCACCCGAAAGCAAAACATGGTTTACACCTGTCAAAATTATCACTTGCTGGAATTTGGTATGCTGCCTCATGAAATGAAGTAATTTTCACTCTTCAGATCATCAAACATGAGCAACAACGCTTGCCGGTGCCATGGAAAACTCAAACGAGTCGAGAACAATTGGAGAAGGAAGGTTTCGTTGGACTAACAGCTTTTTTTAAAAGTGTATTTCGAACTTTTAAAGACCCTCTAGCTCCCAAAAGACGCCTCAAATGAAAAAGAGTAATTCTACATTTTGGACTCAGAATGGCCTCAGGGATAGCCCTGTATGGTTTACCTGGTGCATTTGCGGGACACGCTAAAAATATATCTAAACTTTGGACAAAAAACAGGTTTTTATTTTTCATAAAAAATATATTCAAAAAATACTTTTTTTCAAAATGCCCCAAATAACCTTTGCTCAGTTTTGCCGGATTGCTTATATCCGTTTTGGAACGGCTCCACTCGTCTATTGCAATCATGACCACTTACACGGATTTCCACATTTCACTTCCAAAAGAGGATTGCTTCAAAGTTTCGTGCTAACCACAATCTCAACTCAATCGGGAGCATTGCCTTTCAAACACGTATCCATAGAACTTGCACACCGCATGCAGAATTTCTTTATCGGGTCGAACTTGTGATGAAAGACCTCAAAATACAGATCGTGTTTACTTGTACGAATACTTCATGAGGACAATGACAGAAGCCCTTTATGGTCCGATCGCATGGCCTGCGAGCTTTGCCTCTAAAGGCAGAGGTTTGCCAATTTCTCCCGCATAAACAGTTCATGCAGAATGGGACATTTATGTCGCGTTTTCCAGCTGATATAACTTTGTTGCCTACGAGAATGTGCATTTAGGAAAGTTTTTAATATTTCAGTTAGCGTATCTTTATTGGCACAATTGTTCAATTTTAGCAATTTCCAATCTCCTAATTTTGAAACTTCGGCCTTTTTCTGTTGACTGAAACTAAAATTTTAGTGTTTAATTTACTTGCTCAAATTAATTGGCTGAAAACCCTTGAAGGGTGCAAGATTACATAGGATTACAAGTTGGCTTACATAGGAGCTTATAACAGACAGGGCTAGTCGACATAACGTTTCAGTCCTGTGTCGGAAAACATTCGCAGTTCGTTTAAAAAACGAAACATATCTCCCCGCCGGCAGTGATTCGGATTGAGTCGGAAAAATTGGTCGGCACAGAAAAACGATGCGACACCCAAAGTTGCAAACGCATATGGGGACTTGTAATGACGTTTCACGTCTATTACGTGTTGGCGTCAATGATAAGATTTCAACTCATTTGTCATTGTCAGTCATTCAGTGTTGTGCACGTCATTAATTATTGTATAAATCATTTTTATTGATCACGTCATTTTTATCGTTGACGTTATTGATGATTGCTCACGACTTTTTCTAATAGTTCGCATGATTTATTTTTGCCCACGGTATTTATGATTATTCGCGTCATTTTTGTTGTAAACGTCATTTATTGTTGTTCAGGTCGTTTATCATTGTTCACGTCATGATATTATTGATCACGGCGCTTAAAATTGTTCACGCCACTTAAAAATGTTCACACCAAATTATTGTTGTCCACGTCGTTTATCAATGTTCACGTCATTTATTATTGTTCACGTCATTTATTATTGTTCACGTCATTATTGTTCACGTCATTTCATATTGTCCACGTTTTTGTTACTGTTCATGTTGTTTATTGTTGTTCACGAAATTTATTTTTCACCTCGTTTCGCGTTGTTCACGTTTTTGATTTTTCGTTTCGGTGAAACGTTGTTCAAAAATAAATTGTCCAAACCTTGGGTGTTGTAAGTAACAACAGCAACTGTGATATGCAACTGGTTCGGAACAAGTTCAGCCGATGATGAAATCGAGTAGAACCTTGGCTGTAGGGCCGTCGTGTGGGCCAGCAGGAGGGAGGCGTCAGGTTTCAGGGATGGAAATTCCTCGAACACTTCCAGCATCGTGGGATATTTCCAGAATTTCCATTCTTCGTAATCATGCGTGTCCTGGAAATAAAATCAGCCCGCTAAATGATTAAACTTCAATCGGAACTCAATCCTTGATCGGTGACGCATTTTCCAGTGACCCAAAAAGGTCTCATCCGCTTCATCATTCTCATCCGTCTTGTCCGCCTCTTTCTCCTCAACCCTTCATCCACGACATCTGTCTCACTGCTTTTCTTCCAGCTCACCCGTCTTAACTCGCCTTTGCTAATCGGGTGATGCGGAGTGCGCATATTAGTTGGGAAAGGCCCGTGAGTCGGAAGAGATGTAGACGAGTATCGGGAGGAATCAGAGGGTAGTGAGCATTGCAGAATGCATTAATAGAATGCCCAGAAGTCCCAGCAAATGCCCCCAATAAAGACAGCCGTTTTTTTTTGCTTAAAAAGCGGAGTCCCGGCAAATCTCGTATCGTAGAGGTGTCTGCGCCATCCAAAAAGTCGTCCTGGTAAAATCCCGATAAGTTTCTGCCACCCGAAACAATGTATCTAAATGTTTTATCACAAAATATCGTTTTTCAGTGGGCCAGAAAAGTCTGTTTTTGGTCATCTTTCGGAAATCCGGAAAGTCGGAAAATGCCAGAAGCCAGATCAAACCGAAATTACAGCGATGCACCTGTGGTTCAGGGGAATTATTCTGCCAACCGTGCAGGAAAAAGGACCTTGGTTCGATTCCTCGAGTGGACATTATTTCATTTTTAATCAAAAATCAATAGCAGTGCGCAGAAATAAAAGAATAGGTGTCAATAGGGGTGGGTGTTGGTTAATAAGATCAGGCTAGGTTAGCTCAGGTCAAGGTTGTTTAGTAGCGACGGAATTAATGTAGGTACTCATTCAAGTATTTTTTGCATTTAACTGTTGCCACCGAAACTTTTTTTTCTTTCTTTTTAGTCTTGTGCAGGAGGTGGAAATTAAAACGCCAGATTTCAACAGAGCACCATGAAGCTCTCAGATTCTGACCTCGGTTACAAAAGAGGATCTTTAATTTATGCAGCATGGGGTTTTTGCCAAATCTGAACAGTATCAATTTTTACATGCATGAGTAGGGACATTAATTCCGCCGCCACTACACCGGAAACGGCATGAGTATCAGCGCTCACCGTTGCCAGATGCATCAGTCGTTCCTTGTCCTTTTCGTCTGTGGCCATCGATGCGAACAGTTCCAGAACGTTTTGGGTTGGTGGAGTCGTGACGTCAATGAATCTCTTGAACATGGTCCGTACTGTACAGATTGGTAGACGCTCGTGTGGGTCCCAACTCACCATCAGACCTGCGCACGTTGAACGTGGAAAGAATAATTGCAAATTCGGCCTCATTTGAGGTTTAAATTACAAAATAAATTTCATTTGACAAGAAAAACACATCTGGTTTCGCGAATGAGATCCAAATTTGATTTCGAATATAAAATTTTGAATGGGGATTACAATAAATTCAGTATCAGAGTGGAATACTCGGCTTAAAATTTCGTCGTCTATAATTGCGAATTCTGCGTCAGGATATTAAATCAATGCTCCAAATTGCTCCAAGAACAGCAGACAAAACGCAAATGCTGCCTCACGGTTAAAATTTTGGTTCGGCGATTCAAATTTCAAGATGTGTGAATCTTGGGGAATTCTGTCTAAATTAGGGATAAAAATCCAGCCAAGGATGTCCAAATTCATACATAAACTTGTAAACTGGGTCAATAAATTGTATGTAGCTTCCAGTGTGCATCAGTCTTAAATTTTTAATCACTCGGGCGGATTCGTTAATTGTTTCGCGCGTAACCGCTAAGCTTATTTATTTATCTTCGGGTGTTCGCCACACTATTCTCCAGGATAAAATATACACCGGGGAGGCGTAACCCTCAATGATTTCCCTCTGAATTCCAGCTCTGAACAATGGGATAAAACATTGGCATTCTTAAAAGAACACAAACCGTATGTAGGATGAAAGGAAATGAATTTTGCAGAGATAGTCATTGTTGTTTCTGTGAATGTATAGTGGCGGCGGAAAAAGATTACCCATACATGTGAAAAATTTCCATTCTTGATATTTTAGCAAAAACTCCATGCTGTAGAAATAAAAGATCCTCTTTCATCACTATGTCAAAATCTGACACCTCTATAGAAAGCTCCGTTGCAATTTGGCGCTTTAATTTCTACCAAATGCATAAGAGTAAGAAGAAAAAAAAAAAAAACGTTTCGGAGGCAACAGTTAAATGGGAAAAACACATGTATGAGTTATCCTTTTCCACCGCCACTATACAAGCGCTCGCTTGCGGCATACCATTGCTCAAATAATATTCTGAACCGGAAGTGACTAAAATGCTGAATCTGCTTGTCCTGCTTGTCTTGCTTGTCCTGCTGGTAATGGCTAGGTTTGGGTTAGGTTTGGGTTACGTGAGGTTATTTTAGGTTAGGATAACCTAATCTAACAATAACCTAACCCATTTAACCATTACCAGCACGGACAAGCAGGTTTCCAGCAGGACAAGCAAGACAAGCAGGACAAGCAGGTTCAGCGTTTTAGTCACACCCTTCTGAACCCTTGTGGTTAAAATGGTTCAAAGGTCGTTGACCAGCTACCAGCTTACCCCTGATTGTCACCAGCTCCTTCTTGATTTCCAGTTGGACGACGTCTGAAGGGCAATTGGTCAATCGCTTCATGATTCCATCTACTATTTCATCTCGATTGCAGGCAAGAACTCCGATGTGATCCCCAGGCAGGTACTTCATTGCCGGAGCTCTGGACGTGTCCAGCTTGACCAGTATTGTTGGACGGCTGAAAAAAAGACAAGTTTTTGTTGTCAGTTAAATCGTCAGACTGCATGCGGAACGCGTTTTTAGGCGATTGAAAATAGTGTGATGGCAAAGATAAAATGGAGCTATGTACAGGGCGAAAATATAATTATTGTGTACACGGTTTTCCAGTGAAACATTTACCTCCATTTTTCAAATGAATAGAAGTTCTACCGTACAACAAACGTTAAAAGGGAGAAACTCTCGTTTCTATTGGAAAGTTGAGTTTTTGGCAAAGTTGAATTGTTGTCCCATTTAACTGTGTGTGTTTCTGGCTCATTTGCCTCCGTATGTGGATACATCAATACGGAGCTGATCAAAAGTCCTCGAACATAGGCCATATTTTAAAAGCCAGGCTAATTAAGGGGCCATCTAATTTCAATAGGTCGAGATGCAACCTTCACACTTTATACGAGTGTCATGATGCTTTGCAGCGCGCGATGCTATGTATTCAGGATGGCCCTGAGTTAAAACCGAGCTCCTATATGTTCGAAGACTTTTGATAAGCCCTATATTTTTCCCCTGTCTTCGTCAGCTGCGACACGTTCTTGACATAGAGCCGTCAAGTTGTTTTATCACAGAAAAACCGTCAAATTTCCCAGATTCCAAGTCCATAGATTTGACTGTTTATCATATGAATTGAATTGAATTTGAATTTATTAGTACTTTAAGGATGCGACCCTTTATCGTACACAAGAGAACAAAGACGTGAATAAACAATGGACAAATGCACAAATACAAATAATCATAGTCAATGAACACAGAATTATGCTACAAGAAACCGCAAGAAACAACATCATCTATAAACAGATACAATGGCCACAACAACAAGCTCATCATGACAAAACGTCACTTGATAAACGGCGACGAAGAGTGTCCACCGTCAAGGGGGATGATAGGACGGAGGCAGGAAGAGAATTCCATTCTTTGATAGCTCTGACAAGAAAGGAAAATTTGCCTACATCTTTTTTAAAGGCAACTGCCTGACCTTGGGCGAGTGGTCATAATGAGCATAGAAGGAAGGGAATTGGATGTGTGGGAAAAACTTCCCCCATCTCCAGAGTTACTGAGAATTTTATAGAAACTCAAGGCCCGCTGTTCACTCCTCCTCTCAGCAACACTCCTCTCAGCACTCCTCCTCATTATAGTATCGCACAGCCGAGCTTAGAAAGGAACCAAAGGACTTCTCAAAACAATTGTGCAGAAGTTGAAAGCTTATTCTTTTCGTTTCTATCCAAGAGCAAAATCAGTGACATTTTGAGGATTTTTAATAAGGATGAACGCAAGATATTTTCCCT
>JASGXE010010283.1:0-15021 GCA_030068105.1 Sinentomon sp. SZTP_YWyxl | reverse complement strand
TGAAATGGAATCAATTTGCAAGCGTTTCACTTATGATCTTTGCCCCTGTGGGAAATAAAAGCACGCTATACACACTTTTTTTAAACATTACTCAGCAATATCCTTGGTGGCAGGCACAGGTTAGTTCTCAGCTGGGTCATACGATAAAAAGGTTCAAGTCGAGGAATAAAAGGATGAAAAACAAACAATAAAACAAAATTGGTGCGACGCCCGCAGAACTCTAATGCCACACGCATCAAACGCTCGCTTTTTCCACATGAGAGAAAGCATGGTCGTTTGGTGTCAGGGGCAATTTCTGTGAATGAGTGATCTGAAATGGCATCGTTTTGCAGTGTTGGACAGGTGCAATGTCGGGGAAAGGTTCGAGGAGTAGAGTCCCCTTAGTATTTTTATGGTGACTGCCCGTCCCAACTCACGCCAACAAAGGGCGCTTGCAGGCTTCGGACTGCCAGAGGCGTGGTTAGCAGCACCTTTAATTTATATACCGTCACTCCAGCTGGCGTTTGCATGGCGGTGGGCTAGAGCACTGGGTTAAAGGGAGAGGCTCCGCTTCGGCAACGGGCCGGCAGGTGACCGGAGAGGCTGTCCAAGTTGTTGGGTCGCGGCTTCTTCTCATGCTCCGTCTTTGGCTGCGGGCTCTTTTGGCTCCGTCTTAGGCTGCGGGCTTCTTCTTTTGCTCCGTCTTAGGCTGCCGGCTCTTTGGCTCGGTCTTAGGCTGCGGGCTTCTTCTTTTACTTCATCTACCGCGCCCGCACTGGCATCACCTGACTCCGACAGCGGCCGGTCCCGGCTTCCGCGGTGACCTCTCCTATGCTCGTCTGCCTTGATTTGCAAGGGACGAGCATATTTTTACGAGCTTTTCAATGCGAGGTACTTTGCCTTGGCCACCCCGGGCCCAACAGCAGGTTGCCCTCATATACGAAAAAATAGGATATTTCAAATCGCAAACTGCCGATTCAAGGCGAATTTTATTCACGCCGAGCAGTCCGGGCTTGATAACGCCACGACAAATGAAAATAAAACAGGACAGGATGTCCGCAAAGAGCAGTATGCTCTTGCAAAGGTCTCACCTAGAAGGGTGTAACACGCATCACACGATTGAGAGCCTTCACACAAGAAAGCTAGCTACACGTATCACGCCCTTTGGTGCTATGGGAAATTTCGGGAAATGAGCGATGTGAAAGGGCAATCTCGACGAGGGCTTCGCCAAAGCAAGATCTTAGACTCTGTTTGACATTTGAAAGGAACTGCTCGAGCTAATCCAGCAAAAACACTATTTAATCCTGCCGATTATCACATGTCCAGGCTTCTGATAACCCCACCCCACCTGTCCCGTACAGTTTGTGAACTGTATTATGTGATTGATGGAGACCATTGGCGGGTATTTCAAGCACATATAAGAAGTTTCATCAGGAGTTCCTGATCTGCAAACACACTCCTGCCTCGCCCGGCTCGTGAAAGGGTCAACTGCCCAGCAGGAGGTGGGTGATTGTCTCTCCAGCCGAACGACTCGGATGCCAACGGGGAGCAAACAAGCAGGCTGATGTAGCCGAAATGTTTTGTGCATTAATGCTCATTTGGCTATTTAGATATATGTTGTGAAACCGCCGCTTCAAGGCCCCCCAGATGCAGGCAAATTGGTCCCATTCAAAGCAACATTCTCAGCCCTATTGGGATCACAGAGTGCAGTTTAGATTTCATCTTTTGTCGTGGACCAAAGAGGTCGCAGTATTGTCGGTTCAGTGCGTGTGTGCGCAATAACCTTGTAACGTGGAAAACTTTCATGGCTAAGCCTGAACAGGCTTGCGTCTTTCTCACAACCACGCCAAGCGTGCAGGATGTCGAAAACGCGAAGGCATGCAATCCGAAAAAAGGAATTGCGAAAAAAGGATTGAATGGAAAAAACGAAGCGAAAAAATGATTGAATGGAAAAAACGAAGAGCTGTTGTAAAAGACAAAACAGAAAGCAGAAAGATACCTGTAGACTACTGAAGCTTGCTCTTCGGCATTTTTCCACCCGAACCACCAGAACTGTTTTGATCACCGGAGCCACCCGAACTGGCTCCGATGGTGGCGACTGCTGCTTGGGTGGGAAACCAGGTTCGGGTGGCTGCGGTGATTCAACAGGATCCTGCGGCTCCGGTGGGTTCACGGTTTGAGTGGCTGCGGTGGTAAAAACGGCTCCGGTGGTTCGGGTGGCTCCGGTGGTTCGGGTGGTAGTGCGGTATTGTAAACTGTTACCGTTGCAAATTCCTTTTCCGTTGCTCGCCTTAATTGATATTGCAAAGGTGGCACCCAAAGACGGGCAATCCAAAAATCGGGACGCCAGAAACTGAGAATCCAAGAAACGGGAATCCAAGAGCGCCAGACATTTTAGCAAAGGCACCAGTTTAGAGAAAAAACGGAAATCAGTAAGCCTTGTTTGGTATTCAATCACCCAGAAACAATGACCCCAAAGTGTGGACAGCATTCTACGGCTGGCGTAAAAGCCATTTTGGTGAAATGAGGGAAAAAGACATTGCGAATGAATGTGGCTATTCATTTGGTTCGTAACCACTCAGGGTATTTACGTGTTTCATTTATCTGACATTCTGTCCATTGACAATAGAATGCCTATATGGATGAGGCAAAGGACATCCTCGGTATAGGGTTTCGAATATTTGACACCTTGGCAGAACAAGAGACCCAAAAGCCCGTTGGGATATTTTCACACAGAGTTTGTTTTTGTTTGTCTTGACTCTGTATTCGTAATTCCAAAATTCAATTTCCGTTAGCCACGCGCGTCGAATTGTCGGATGGCAATGCGGTAGAAACAACGAGTTCTGGAAACTCTTGCTGTCTCCATTATCAGGTAATTAGATTAAAAATAGACCCTCAATGCAATAGTTGTTGATATATCGGTATAGGTCAATTTTGGGTGCCATCTCTTGAATCTAATAAAATGAGTGAAGAGATGATCAGCGTTTATACCAAACAAGGAAAAAGAAAGGAAACAAAAAAACTTTATAATGTGTTGTACGCGTTTCTACTTGGCATATTTTGTCAGCAAGTTCTAGTCATTATACATAGTTCAAATGGTTTCGAAGTTTAATAGTTTCAAAGGTTTTCATCAAAGGTTACAATGTGCCGCCCTAGAATCACATTGTCGTGTGATGTTTTGCAAAACAAAGAAGTCAATTTAGGAATGTTTTTGTGCACCAAAAGCAGAACAGGCCAACACCACAAAACAGACCAAAAAGACACAATCAGGCCAACGCAAAAACATTTTTTGCTCACAGCACCAGTTGTTGTCTATTTTACGATATGGTGAGCTATCAAAAATGGTGAGCTATCAAAAATAAGGCAACGCCTCTCTTGCACTCATAATGTGGCATACAGTCACATATTGCTCTTTCCCAACAAAAATGGTTTTTAAAATTTAAACCCAACAAGAGAGTAAAAAGTATAGAAAGGCAGACATTGAGTTTTCTAAAAACGAACGCCATTTGTTAAAGCATTTTCCAGCATGAAGAAAACCGAATCTGTGCTAATTTTCGCATTTTTTTATTATTTCACGTGGACTTCAACAACGGTAAAGTTGACATATTTCTGCATCAGTAGGCCTTCACTTGCGGGCAAACTATCAAGTGTACTTGGAAGCCTATGAAATATTTCGGAGCCTAATATCGTTTATAAGCACAGAAATTCATCCCTCAGTACGGGAACAGTCAAAAGGTCGCAGCTCAAAAGGTCGCAGTTCAAAAGATCGCCGTTCAAAAGGTCGCCGTTCAAAAGGTCGCCAATCAAACGGTCGCCGAACCCGCGACCATGATCGGCGACCTTTTAAATGCGACGTTTTGACCGCAGACCTTTTGAATCCGCGGCCATTTTGTACGTGAACCTCTCAGTCTTTGAACACCAGCGATTTTAAAACGTTCAGGGCAGTTGCTGTGCGATGATTTCTTTATGCGAACGCAGAAAGCGCGAAAAGCCCACTCAACCTGATCTAACCTCCATCCTTACTGTAACTCAGCGTATCCCGCCATGGTGTCAACATACTGCGACAAAGACAGCCGTCTGTAACTATTTGGTTAACTATGTATCTATGTAGAAAAACGGTTGTACTTCAAGAACAATCAGCAACTGCACATGTGGATACGCGAAGTTCGGGGACTTTTCCCGGGCCGCCAGTTTACAAACCCTGCTGCGACTTTAGATGGCAGGTCGGGGCCCAAGCGAGCATTGATTTTTTTCCGAGAGGGGACAGGGTTAGGTCAGGTTCAGATAGCTTTAGGTCAGAAAAGAACATTTTTTTCTTGTGAGTGAAGGGTCCCAATCGAGCATTCCTGCACAAAACGCTCTCTGCCATCTAAAGTCGCGGCAGGGTTTGTAAAATCGCATCCGGGCCTCATAGGCGGATAATTAAGTAGCAGGTTGGCAACAAACAATAGACGGACATCGATCAGTAGGCTAACAACAAGCTGTAGCCAGTAAGGATTGGATTAGGTCCGGTTTGATTCTGGCTTCAAAGAATGAAGAAACGCCGAAACGGAAATATATTGTCCCGGAAGTTGTGCGAAATTTAGAGCAGGTAAAACTATGCAATTCCGGCGATGTGGTTTGCTATATTTTTTTTTCAAAACGGAAACAAACACATTTCACAAAATCTGTACCAACAAAATGAACTCACAAAATCGAGGTAGTACGTAACATCAGAACAACAAAAATCATATTTTTGAAGTTTGACATCCAACGACTGTGTAATATCATTACAAACAACTTTGTGTTTGTATCTGGTCTCACATGGCTTGAAAAATAATTCTACAAATTTTATCTAATGTTCCAGAGTCAATTGATATGAAAAAGGCTCCAAGAAATCAAAATTCCACAACTGCATGTACGAGCATCCCTCGACTCGTGTTTCAATCTTTTTTTCCTGGAAGTTTGAAAAAATCTGAGCAAAAAGAAATTTTGATTTCTTGAATTTGGTGAAAACGAATGGAAGAAATGGAAACAAAGGGGTTTTGCACAATACACACTACAAAATGAACTCAAAATCGACGAAACATGACAGGAGAGAAAAACTGAAATGCCTGTAAAGTTGGTCTGAATGGCAATCAATTTAAAGACTCCAGTGGCAATCAAATATTGAAGAAGCAACGAGACATATGACATGATGGCCACCCATCTTTACCGCGCTGTTGCTTTGTTGTGCACCTACTGATTGGTGTTCGCCCACTGGCTGGTATTCACCTTTCGTTTGCCAACAAGACGGCCCGAAATTAGCAAATGTCGTGTGTGGTTGCTGGTTTAATCGAATAAAAAGCTTGTCTGAAGATGTATTGTTGCGGCAGAATAAATGTAGGTACTCAGGCATGTGTTTTTCTTTCCCATTTAACTGTTGCCTCCGAAACTTGTTTTACTTTCTTATTCTCATGCAGGCGGCGGTAGAGATAAAAGCGCCAGATTTCAACAAAGCGCTCTAGCTGAGCAGATTTTGACCTCGGTTACAAAAGAGGACCTTTGCAGTTTTTTGCCAAAATCTGAACGGTGGAAATTTTTTACATTTATGAGTACATCAATTGCCGCTATGCCTGCGAAAACAATCCAAAAAATACGACTCAGTTGCACCACCCTGTCCTTCCGAAAAAATTTCCAATCAAAATTTGAAGTGCTTCAGGTAAATGGAACGAGACACACGCACGGACGAGCGGACCCGTGATAAATTTGATGAACTCTCTCTGTGAGAACCGAAAAAAGGGGACTCCTCAGTCTTCTGGGCCCAATTGGCCTGCCTATAGGCCATAGGCCATGTTTCATGTCCTACACTGATAGCAATATGGCGTGACCAAATCCAAGTAGTCCCGTCGCGGATATCGCATCTAAAAATTCAGTGAAGTACCTAACTTGCCTCGTTTTATCTTTCAGAAACCGTGTCGGTCGGCTGATATCTTAAAATGGCGGGTGAGGCGCATTCAATTTTTCCAGCCAACGAGCCAGTGAGCCAGGTAAGACAAAGCGAAAGCTGGAGGAGCCCGAGCCCGCACATAAATCAACAGGTACCTATCTATTCGTATATGATGCGGCAGCATGAAGGTGCACGGTTGCCACGGAAACGCCTCGTCAGGCTTATTTGCCATCCGCGATGAGCGTTCGGAGAAAAGTGGGTTTTTGGAATACAGTGGACGCGGATACTTTCGCAGTGGTGGACTAAAGCGGGGGATAACCGGCTGATTCGCGTCTCTCGCCAACGAGACTGAACAATTCCATCTGCTTTTTTCTTATCAGAAGCTGCAGGTGCTTGCGGGGATTTGGCGAGATTTTGAATGTGGCATGTAGCAGCCGAAACGGTGGCCTGGAATTTGTCTTCTTGCATATAGGGCCTGCGTGCGGATGATTTTGCAGGCGTGATTTCCAGATAACCAATGAGGGTCACCAAATATGGGCCGAAATGCTCTCTGCTTCAAGCTTGTGAAGACATGGTGTTCAGGAAAGGTTTCCGATCGAAACCTCATTCCAGAGTTTTCAACACCAGACAACTTACCTTCGAAAAATGCTGGAAACAAACTCAGTCCAAACGCAGCCTGTCTATAGAATTCTGAAATAATTTGGTTAATATTTGAAATATTTTTTCAAGTAGTTGGGTTTGAAATGTTTGAAATATTTGAAATGTTTGAAATGTTTGAAATGTTTGAAATGCTTGAAATGTTTGAAATGTTTGAAATGTTTGATATGTTTGAAATGTTTGAAATGTTTGAAATGTTTGAAATGTTTGAAATGTTTGAAATGTTTGAAATGTTTGAAATGTTTGAAATGTTTGAAATGTTTGAAATGTTTGAAATGCTTGAAATGCTTGAAATGCTTGAAATGTTTGAAATGTTTGAAATGTTTGAAATGTTTGAAATGTTTGAAATGTTTGAAATGTTTGAAATGTTTGAAATGTTTGAAATGTTTGAAATGCTTGAAATGTTTGAAATGTTTGAAATGTTTGAAATGTTTGAAATGTTTGAAATGTTTGAAATGTTTGAAATGTTTGAAATGTTTGAAATGTTTGATATGTTTGAAATGTTTGAAATGTTTGAAAGATTTGAAATATTTGAAATATTTGAAATATTTGAAATATTTGAAATATTTGAAATATTTGAAATATTTGAAATATTTGAAATATTTGAAATATTTGAAATATTTGAAATATTTGAAATATTTCAAATATTTGAAATATTTGAAATATTTGAAATATTTGAAATATTTGAAATATTTGAAATATTTGAAATATTTGAAACATTTCAAATATTTGAAATATTTGAAACATTTGAAATATTGAAATATTTGAAATATTTGAAATATTTGAAATATTTGAAATATTTGAATATTTGAATATTTGAATATTTGAAATATTTGAATATTTGAATATTTGAATATTTGAATATTTGAATATTTGAATATTTGAATATTTGAAATATTTGAAATATTTGAAATATTTGAAATATTTGAAATATTTGAAATATTTGAAATATTTGAAATATTTGAAATATTTGAAATATTTGAAATATTTGAAATATTTGAAATATTTGGAACATTTGAAATGTTTGAAACATTTGAAATATTTGAAATATTTTAGAATTTGAAACATTTGAAAGATTTGAAATATTTGAACATTTGAAATATTTGAAACATTTGAAACATTTGAAATATTTGAAATATTTGAAATATTTGAAATATTTGAAATATTTGAAATATTTGAAATATTTGAAATATTTGAAATATTTGAAATATTTGAAATATTTGAAATATTTGAGATATTTGAAATATTTGAAATATTTGAAATATTTGACATATTTGAAATATTTGAAATATTTCAAATACATGAATCATTTGAAATGTTGTTTCCGGACATAAACGTCAGTACTGCTGATGCTCTATCTTCGAAGAAATTCTCTATCTTCTTAAGGAAATAATTAGGGATTAATTGAGTTACTCATCCAAGTTTTTATTTCTTCATAATCACAGGTTTGAGGTCAAGGACGTTTACATCACGTACCTTTGTGGCAGAATTGTCGTTGAAAATAAAATTGCCTTCAAGTTTATGTGCCCTGAAGGCTGAAACATTCACAGGCAAGGGAAAACGGATTGCGTGTTAAGTGGCTCAGGGTATTCAGAATCTTCACAAACCTCTTTTAATTGGCCTACTTGGCTGGGAAGTGAGTTGACCTGTGTCTAAAAGTGGACATTGCCATCAGGAATTGTGCCAGTATTTTTGTTCAGTTCACAGTTCATTTGTTCTTGGTTCATCCGGTCCCTGCTTATTCATCTGACGCCTCATCCATTTTGGCCTCCGGATCACTCGCATTCGCCATTGGAGGAGGATCGAAGAAGCTAAAACTTTAAAAAGGTTAGAAAGGTAACGGATATTTTTTCTGAAAAGGAAGATTCATCTCTGGATTAGTGTGCCACGCTATCTGCAGGCGAACTGTCATAATCTCTTCGCCAGCTCTTTGCTTTGATGGATTTTGCGCCGACATTGATGGTGCTCCAGGAAACACAGCATCTGTCGACTTGATTCGATTTTCAATTCTTATAATTCTGACGGTTGAATTTTTTTATGATTGTGCTTTCAGCTGTAAATTGTGTTGACTTCAGTCTGAATTAAAGTCCTTTCACTCGTAAGTGGCGTCGCGCCGAAATTTGTTCAGGGATGCCCGCAACTTGAAAATGCTGCGGATTTGAAATATGAATTGCTAAGAAAGATACTTACCTCCTCTTGCAGTTAAGGGAACGAACGACCATAGGTTCTAAGAGCTCAGATACTGAACTCCCAGTTCACCTATATCATCCAACTCAGGCTTCAACTCAGACTGAAAGGACTAAAAATGACAAAAAGTTTGGGAAATTGCCTGACTCCAATTGCCTGCTCCATGGATTTGCGTTAAACGCAGTAAAGCAGCCTTTGCTATAAAGCAGGCTCCGAATTAAACGAATATTCGCTTGCAGAAACGCATGAATAGGCGGAGATTGTATCAAGAACGTTGGGAGCATGGCAGGTCATTGTATTCAAACTTCTTGGGACAAAAGGCGCTCTTGAGGCGCTGAGTTATCATGGAAAAACGCGTGCATCTACGCACTCAAAATCAGCACAAAATGCGGTCTATAAAGCGGACCTCAACTATGTTTTAAAAGCAAGAGTTTATTGTGTATCCTCTCAGCAACTTGTGGAACACACAGTACAGAAAAAGTTTGCTTGATTTCATTTCCAATTTTTAAGCCAAACGCAAAATGAGCGTTCCACGAACAACTTTCCGAAATCCGTGTATGATGGTGACGGACAAGGGTCTCAGTGAAAGCTACGAGTAGCCTGCCTTGTTTTAAAGGTTTCGAAGTTCTTCGATCATGTTATACGTATACAGTTCGTGCTTTTGTCGCGAAACTTTCCCATCGATTTACACCGATTCGTATTCAAGTGTTTGTGCATTGGACGCAGTGGGAAGATTCCGCATTATCGCTGGAAATAAGTAAAAACTTCCCTTATTTTGAAGACGCCGCAATGCATGAGCAGTTGGCTCTTTGGCAGGAGTCCCTGTGCACAATGCACTGGCAAGCGTTTGAGGTGTTTTCCGGGATTTACATGCTTTCAGGGTGTTTTGCTTTGACCGCGTGCACGGGAATTCTCCTTGAAAATGCTCTGGTGAGCAATTCAAAGAGTTTGCTAAAGTAGGGAATATATCGAGAAGAGTGATACAGAAACGAATACGAATGTGTAAAGGTAGACATGGGTCTTCAATGCAACGATGAAACTTCAGGTGCTGCTCTCGTTATTTTAATCGACGCTTCGCTTGTAGTTTATTCATTCGAATAATGACTAGGTATATTTCGTGTTCGGTCGAAATTATCCTAACAAAAAAATGCAACTACAGATTCGATGGCATGAATTGATGTATATGAAACGATTTATTGGTATAAAATATCACTCGTCATTCTTGAGGTTTTGAGTTTTGGCCGCCGCTGTCCGAAAACGTTTAGGTCGGCAAGGTTCAAACATGAACCTGACCTATATAAGAATCTGACCTGCGCAACATGATTGCAAATTCTCCACCTAGAAAGCTATGTACTCGTATAAGTTGTTTGCTGCAAGACCGCAGTCAAACCCTTCGGAATTTCGTAATTTCAGCTGTCAGGATGCTCTTGGTTAGCGGGTCTCAGCTCTTGCTTAGCGGTCATTCTCTCCGCTCTTCGTTAGCGGTCATTCTCTCCGCTCTATAGGTTAGCGGTCATTCTCTCAGCTCTTAGTTAGCGGTCATTGTCTCAGCTCTTGGTTAGCGGTCATTCTCTCAGTTCTTGTTTAGCGTGGCGATTTCTCTTGACTTATGAAAGGTTTTTTGACTTATGTGAGAAGTGGTAGGAAAACTGTAAAAAGTGCTCGGAGAACTGTCAAAATTGCTAGGAAAACTGTCAAAAATGCTCAGAGAACTGCGAAAAGTGCAAGGAAAATTGCCGAAAGTGCTAGGAAAACTGTGAAAAGTGCTTGCATAACTACCAAACATTTTCCCTGACGACCAAACAAAATCGGCTGTTTGAAGCAGGTTTGTCTGTTATATCTATAGCGTGTCTTTGCGAAATCGCAATCCGCTTCGGTGCTATTGCTATTAACAATAATTGCAATGCTGGAATACATATGGCATCATATTTTCTCTCTCTTCTAGGCCCGTATTCCTAATTATACATGTGAGCGCGGATCAGAAACATCTGGTCTCAATGCTTCCCATTTGACCAAAATGCCAGCGAACGTGGATTTCCTGTGTAATTGCGGCTCTGTAGTTGAAACAATTTGTTTTTTTTTTATTGCAAATTAAGTCCAAAAAGATTCAGCTTTAAAATTTTTTCTGTGGTCAGGCGCTACATGAGCCTATACTCAGACATTCAAAATACGCGGGCCTTATGAGATTTTTGTCAGACTTTTAAAGCACGGGGCAATGTTATTCCTCATCTAGTAAGCGCCGTTAAATGCATTCCTTCATGTAATGTGTTTTGCGGCGCATGCGAAATGGGGAATTACATAGCTCCGTGCTTCAAAAGTTTGAAAAAAATCGCCTATGGCCCGCGTATTCAGAATGGCTCCATATAGCCTATAACAACAAACTCCAACAATAATGTTTTCTAAAATAGGCCTAATTCCGAGGAGATATTTTCAGTGATTGGACAGTGCGACTGTCGTTCGCAGTTTTCAGGACTCCATAGAAACAGTGAATCCGCAACTCACGGCAGCAGCAGTACTCCTCATTTCACTTGAAGATTTTAGCTAAGAATGCTCCCAAGTGTGCTCAGACTGAATTCAGAATTCTTTCAACAATGAAAACTCGGTCGAAAACTCCATTCTCGGCGCATTAATTAAAGTTTTTCTGTGCATTTAAATGGAAGATTCGAGTGTGAAGCATTTTCAGTTTATATACCATCAAATGGAACAAGGTGTATAGAGAGTGAAATTAAAAAAATGCATGCCTGCCATTAATTTTCCCTCTCTGTCGCCATTGTTGGCTTGGCCTTCTGAGACTGGCTTAAATTATTCGACGGAACTCCTCTCGCAGCTGTCATTTTTGGCCCCTTAAGTGACTTCCTTTATTATGATTGAAAGGAACGGATATCAATATTATTTATCATCTTGACGCTGACTTCCGTCAAATGTTCCTTCGCGTACAACAGGAACTATTTCATCATTAATCTATTTTGATAGAAATTTTGCAATATTTCTTTTCTCTCAGCAAAGCCATGTCGTCTGAATTGGTCAGATGTGCTCAGTCGCAAGAAGAAAAAAAAAACTGAATTTTGAAATTGGGTTCAATAGGGCGAGACTTTTAATGGCGAAAGTTAAAATAGACGGTGGTTAAAAAATTAAGAAAAAGCCTTATGCATGCGGGGAGCACCGCCATTGTCGTCTGCAAGCTAAAATGCAGCAATGGCATTTATGTTTGTTCTTCGATTCGCAAGATTTTTCAATTAAATAACAGAATGCGATACAGAAATAGAAATGAAAGTTTTTGGCATGAGCCAAGGCATAAGTACGCAGAGACAAACCGGAAATGTGTGAAAGCCAGTGTAAAGTTGATTCAGGTAAGTCCTGTGCACATATCCGCAATTCCATCTCGAATCTATGCTTTTTTTAACCCATAGGCTTCGTAAAATGGCACCAAGCGGCGCCGGGAAAAACATGATTTTCGAGAGACGCGTGAAAGGGCGCAATCTCTGTGGAATGACGCATCAACTGGCCAAGCCTTTTGCATTTCTTCCTCCAGGGTGATTGATGCAATTATATATCACAATGTTAGTCCCCCACCTCTTGCTTCATTTTTTCACCTCCGGAAGAAACAATTCTCTTTCTTCGACTTTCCGCACCCACATCTCTACCCAAAAGAGCCGTAACGTTTTGCCACTGAAAGGGGTTTTAAAGGGTTTTACGACCCTTAAAATTGATGACGGAGGTTGTTTTTTCTCTTCCGACGAATAAATAAGTCAGATGAAAGACTGAAAATTGACATTTGCATGCGATTTGGGAGGAGGCATGAGTATTGCCGGTTTTGATAATTTTTCTCCCAGAAAGAAACATCCGACATCCGGTTTGATGCCAAAAGAAAGCTGTGCGTAAAACGAAAATTTGGACTCTGTAGTGCCTTTATTTTTTCCAAACTCCATAACTTTCAGAGGCAAAAGAATTTTGAGGCAAGCAGAGAATGAGAAGTCCGAAGGGTAAATGCGAAAATTAAAAAATAAATGAAAAACAAAAATCCAAACGAGCAATTTCGTTCTTTTGTGTATTGGCCCTCTGGCTCATGTTTCTCTGGGGGAGCGACTCAAATATCATCGGACGGAAAATGGCCCCCTTTCTTGCTTTTTTGTCTCATGGAAGAGCACCGGAATGCATAGCATACTGGCCGGAATAAGTGATTCTCTGAACAGGCCCTCGATAAATATTTATCCCTGACTCTCTCCCCCATTATTTCTTTTAACTTTATTCTCTTTTATGCCGAAGTTTTAATTCCAATCTTAAAATATTCTGAATGCTTTTCAATGAAAAGACAGCAATGCTTTGAAGTCATTATGCAATGCCTTGAAGTCATTCATTGAAGGGGGAAATGCCAAATTTCAGACAAGTAAAGAAAGAGCGAGGGAACGTGGCGTTTGACGTCTGCAATTAAGCTGATCCCTTGAAGGCAATAAAATAATTGTTGTTGGCATCTAATTAATGCCTGGAAGCGGTCTCTTTAAACAGTTACAATGAAAATCATTAAAACTCTCCGCATTCACTTTTTGCAACAGAATTTTAAGACTGCCTCAACTACTCAAATAGTGCAAATAGGGCCGATATTTTCGTTAGTTGATACGCCAAGAAAGCCAAACGCCATATGGAGTTGGATAAGAACTCCCCTTTTAAAAAGGGTTAAGTCGAGATGTCGCTCTTGGTCAACGCAAAATGACAGCATGAGCGAAGTATACGAATAGATAGCAGAAAAGAACCAAAACCTGCCAGATTTGTTTTACTCAACGTCAAAGGATAACCGGAAGAGACAGACAAGCAATTCGAAAGTTATGCCAACCGACTCCGAGGGCGACAGAAATGCAGAAAGTCTCTATTAGATATAGGTACGAATACTTGAGGCGAAGAAAAGACAGGACTCCGCGGCAGCAGTTCGAATAAACACAGCCTGAATGCAGTTACAGCTTTAATAATAAATGATAAAATGGCAGTTGATGGACTGCAGTGCTGGGTTACAGGACATCCATCAGGGTCCTCTGAAGCCCTAACGGGGTCTTGAAACACAGGGCTTCTCGGGTCGGTCGGAACCTTTGCCAAAACTCAAGAAGAAAAAGAGATGAAGATAGAGAGCACGTGTTGTGTTGACGAATAAAGGAAAGCAAGAAATAAGCACCTGCATTTGTGGTGAGAAGGGGACGAGGGAGATGGGATGAAAGGCGAAAATGTGCGGTTTCAGCTAAAAAAAACTCCACTGCAAACTGCAAAGCCGGAAAACCGATTGCGGAAAGCCAAGTTTAGGAATTGAGACAAATATATCCTTTTTACCAAAAGTCTTCGAACATATGAGTTCATTTTTAACTCGCAGGCGCCATTTAGAGTCCATGGCAACTTGCGCCGCAAAACAATTTGACACTCGTGTGAGGCCCGCACCAAGCCCTGTTGAAATTAGATGACCCCTATCATAACCAGTCCTTTAAAATCTCTCCTATTTGTTCGAGGACTTTTGGACAACACACAGCTTCTTCAAAAACAGCGGAATCTTTCACATACTTCTGAGCTATTTGGTAAAGAGCCGCCTGACCAAACTGCTGTTTGCCCAACAATTCGCATGAAATATTTGCTTCACCCAAACCAACAAATATGTTACGCCAAACAGGGAATATTTTTCCCCTAACATTTGTTCCGCCAACGATCTTTGGCATTTTATTCTGATCACTCATGTTCGAGCATTCCTCAATGATTCAGTTGACCGCACGAACAATGACGCTGCAAAGAACGAATAGAATTGAAGTTGTATATTTTTGGATCAATTAACACATAGCATTACACAGTACTCGTATCAGCGTGTGTACAGAGGAAGTATTACAAATTATGGGATAAAGGAAACTTAATATCCAATCCGCGCAAAAAACGACCAATTCAAAAATACAAACATCACTTCATTGTATCAACAAAATTCCTGACCAAAACTTCCTGCACTGGAGTGGCCTGCAACGAGCGACGAAATCCTGGCATCCCTCTGACATCAATGTGTGTTAAGACTCTGTGAGGCAGCCTCATCAGGCGCGTTTTGTGGTCAGAGTTCTTCATTTGGGAGTTTCCATTTTAACCAAGATCACTTCTGTTCAGTTGTTTGGTGCAGAATTTTAGCGCTGAAAATTGGTGTAGAATTTCACACCGACCACCAATTACATATTGTTGTCAACAGTAAAATAAATATTAAACGTAACTTATATCTTGCTTTTCAGGTACCGACGAATATACCCTTGTCAATGTCAGCCCTTGCGTTTCGGGTAATG
>JASGXE010010282.1:0-16010 GCA_030068105.1 Sinentomon sp. SZTP_YWyxl | reverse complement strand
AAATTTGATCAAGAATACATTTTATTTTTGTTATAATTTGCATTAGCCATGCATTCTATATTTTTTTGCAGAGAGTCTGCTTTGTCAGAGATCAAGGTGTTTGGTCCTGACTGTGCTCGAATCCTTCAGTTCTTATGTAGATTAGTTTTTGATGCTGGATTTCCCATAGCCACGCATTCTATATTTTTTGCAGAGAGTCTGCTTTGTCAGAGATCAAGGTGTTTGGTCCTGACTGTGCTCGAATCCTTCAGTTCTTATGTAGATTAGTTTTTGATGCTGGATTTCCCATAGCCACGCATTCTATATTTTTTGCAGAGAGTCTGCTTTGTCAGAGATCAAGGTGTTTGGTCCTGACTGTGCTCGAACCCTTCAGTTCGAATGTTGATTGGTTTTTGATACTGGATTTCCCATAACCACGCATTCTATATTTTTTGCAGAGAGTCTGCTTTGTCAGAGATCAAGGTGTTTGGTCCTGACTGTGCTCGAACCCTTCAGTTCGAATGTTGATTGGTTTTTGATACTGGATTTCCCATAACCACGCATTCTATATTTTTTGCAGAGAGTCTGCTTTGTCAGAGATCAAGGTGTTTGGTCCTGACTGTGCTCGAACCCTTCAGTTCGAATGTTGATTGGTTTTTGATACTGGATTTCCCATAACCACGCATTCTATATTTTTTGCAGAGAGTCTGCTTTGTCTGAGATCAAGGTGTTTGGTCCTGACTGTGCTCGAACCTTCAGTTCGTAATGTTGATTGTTTTTTGATACTGGATTTCCCATAACCACGCATTCTATATTTTTTGCAGAGAGTCTGCTTTGTCAGAGATCAAGGTGTTTGGTCCTGACTGTGCTCGAACCTTCAGTTCGAATGTTGATTGTTTTTGATACTGGATTTCCCATAACCACGCATTCTATATTTTTTGCAGAGAGTCTGCTTTGTCAGAGATCAAGGTGTTTGGTCCTGACTGTGCTCGAACCCTTCAGTTCGAATGTTGATTGGTTTTTGATACTGGATTTCCCATGGATTGGTGCTTAAATGCATTTTCTTTTTCATTGAGTTCAGTGACGATGTTACGACCCCTGGGCTAGAGTCTTTATCAAGTAGAAAGAGCTCTACTTTTCACGCAACAGCAGTTGCAGCGAACATATCACATCTTCAGAAGAAGGATTCCAGACATGGAGTTGGCACATTGTCACCAAACTCCTTCCCATTGGAATAGCCTCATTGGTAACTTATTCACGGTGTTTGTGAGAAGGATTGTGGTGCCAGACAAAATTTGCCCTTGGAATTCTGAATCTCTTGCAGGCTTGCAACTCCATTTGAGAAATGAACCTAATCCAGTGCTCGAATGGTTCATTGTTTGGGGACACAGGTTTCCGATCGGTGATCACCCTTTTTGGCCTGTTGAAATGCAATTATCCTGTTTTCAGGGAGAGCGTTCCTGACCTATTTCCATTATGCACTGCCAGCAGCCTGTATTGGAACTTGGAAGCCACAAAATATATCTGATTTTATTTCTTGGGTTTGGTGGGGCCACTGTTATCAAAGCAAAAGTCATCACATTCTTTCAGTTGCTTGAACTCAACTTTGGCATCGTTTTTGAACACCCTATCAATAATTGTGCATCCAACTGTGTGCAGTGATTATCTTTTTTCTTTGCGTTGAATCATAAATCACCAATTATGAATCATAAATCACCATTTATGAATCACTGTAATTATGTAAAATACGCAAATATCACTGAACGAACATTATTTTCTTTATAGCTTTTTATCATTTATTTTTGTTCTCATTTTCTTGCTTTGCTTTGGTTGTCTTACGGTTGTAGAGATAATTTTTATAATAATTTTTGCACTTACGTTGTGCACAGTGATGATGTGATTACATTACCCACACATGTGTTTGTCCCACGGAAGTGTCTCCTCCGAAACTCTTTCCTTTCCTTTTACTCTTATCGGGCAGTGGAAATAAAAGTACCAGATTGCAGCAACACACCAAAAGGGTTGTGTTTTGTGCTGCGGATGTCTCCTCTAGATCTGCTCTTCAAGCCTTGAACGGGGACTGGTCACCTCTGCCGTCTGCTACACAGATCACCACTGGTATCCACGGAGATCATCGTGGAGTGTCGACTAACAGTGAAGTGAAGTGAAGTGAAGTGAAAATAGCGATCATGGGATTTTTCAAATAAACTGGGCTGCATAAATTAAAGTTCCCGGTTTGTTGCCGACACAACCCTTCAACTGCCTGTAAAGTAGAGATGAGTTGGAACACCTGGTTTGGAACTCGGAATTGGTATGGAACTTCTCAAAATTCCGAAAATTTGGAATTCCGAAAAAGTCTGAACGCGGAAATTTCGGAAATCCGTAAAATTGGTGTTGTGCCGAAACTTTCGGAAGTGAAAAGTTGGCATTTTTCCTGGTGTTCGAAGTTCCAGTGGGGTGGAATTCTTCCAAAAAACGGATTTTTTCAAGATCTCCATTTTCTGAAAGGTCAGAAGGGCTTATTGACACCATCGCAACGCCAAAAAACGCAGAAAGAGCCAATCGAGATTCCAATCCCTGCAAAAATTCCGGTTCTGATCGCAGTTCAGATTCCGAATGTTGTTCCGATTATGAAAAACTTCCGATTCCGAAAAGTTTCGATTCCATTCCGACCTCACGAAGTTCCGACCCGACTTCAAATTTCGAATTCCGCTAAGCCCTATTGCAAAGTCCAAAAAAGGAAGAAAGGAGAGTTCGGAGAAAGGGAAGGAAAAGGACATGTGGTGGCTAATGTAATTCTGTCCCCACTTTACTGCTACTTAATGAAACGCATTTTAGAACGGTGAAGAATGTTAAATTATATTAGTTACGTTTTGAACCTTTTTTAAATATGTCAAACGCTTTTGCACAATCCAGTTTTTTGTTTTGAAATAATTATTTTTTGTAACGATCATCCTTGGCTTGTTTTCCTGTTTGTATTTTTGCAAAAGACAACGTTTATATTTTTATTTTATTTTTTTTAAACTTCCCATTCCTACTTTTTTTTACCTTTTTCAAGCATTGGCAGTTATTTCAGCTTTCTAGATTCATCAATTCCTGAGATGTGAAATTTGTCTGGTCAGGTGAATGAAAGCATTTGGCCAAACTGTGTCCTTTATCCCCGGTTCTTCAAACTTGGGTTAAAATTTAACCCTGGGCTGAATCCCGGACATGAGTTCGACTGTTTTAAAATCATATGCTTAACTCGGGTTGAGGGTTTAACCCGTGGTTAAATTTTAACTCCAGTTGGAAGAGTCGGACATTAGGGGAACTAATTTTAAGTAGATTAAGATTAATTTTCGGTTTACTCCAAATTATCCATGCACAAACGATTACAGTCCTCCCCGTGCGAAGAGGTGTCAATTAACATTTTTTTTATTTCTTGAGTTGGAAATGTAAAATACCATTTAGCACAGTGATCTTACCCGTGTTTCCAGATCTCATTGTTCCATTGCAGTCGGGCATTTTTAATGTTTTTCGCTTGTTGAAGGTGTCCACTGACAGACTTTGGAATTTTAAACTTAAAAACTACTTCTCATTGCCTGCATTACCATCATTACCCCATTTTTCCCATTGAAAATCCTTATTCCATCCGCAAGAGACAAGTTAGTACTCCATGGACCACATGCAACCGTGACTTGTGAAGTTCTGAAGAAAGATTTTTGAAAATTGAGAATTTTTCATTCGTAAAAAACCTAAAACTCGAATTCACACGCTTGTAAAATACCAGAGATATCATTTTTCTCACCAGATATCATTTTTCAACACAAAATGTCTGTGTACGCCAGGGATGCTCAATTAAGGGCCACCATGAAAAGGTGAAAAAAAGAAAATTTCTCATAATTTCAAATGCTGCTCCCCCTGACACTGTGATGTTTTCTAAGCATGTTGGTCCAAAAATGAGTAAAATCCGTTAAGAAATGGCTTCACAAAACCAAGTTTTCATCTGCGATGCAAATTTTCACCATTTCCCTCAAAAATTGACCATTCGAAAACCCCGTTTTTCTCGCAATTTGATTTCCGGTTGAAAAAAAGACTTTCGGATAGCATATTTCGGTTGCTTTTAAAGTTAGAAAGGTGAAATTTGGCACAAAGATTGAAAAAAATGTGCTCTTTTAAGTGACAGAGTCGGAATTTTCGATTTCTTTTGCCTTAACATCTTTGACCTTGATTATCAAAATTTACCTTACCCTTATTTATCACTATCATGCCAGAACACCTACTTGGAGTCAAAATTTTGAAATTCTGACTCTGTCTCTTGAATTTTCATCAAATTTTGACCCTGTTTTCAATGTCAAAGTGAAAGAAACGTTCACTCAATAATGTGGGCATTGCTACAAAGTTCCGGTAAGCGTTTTCACGAAAAAGGCTGCCATATGAGAACCAGATGGCTGAGATTTTGCATGAACACTATCATTGTGACCCCCCATATGTGTGCCAAAAATTAGCTCAATCGGTTGAGAATTGTCAATTTTGGGTGGGCTCCCCCTTTAGATTACAGGCTGATCGGATTGGGTGTACATACGTTCATCTTCGGCGGAACACGAGGTGCAAATAAGAGTGAAGATATTTCGACTAAAAATTTTCAAAAAATAGACGAGTTTGTTGTGTGTTTGCAAAATTCTGTATATTCAAGCAATTTTTTTTTGCTTGAGCAAAATTCAAGCAAAATTTTTCTAAAGCAAAATTCTGTATATGTTTGCAAAATTGAAAGATTCCGCAGTCTCGTTGCATTTCATTCAAGTCCATCAGTTTTGAGTTAGTCCATCTGATTTAGCAAAAGCAAAGTATACAAAAAATGCAAAAGCCAGTACACAAAAAAATAAAAATTCATGTGATCATGTGTCCTCACGGTGTGCATTTGGACCGTGGTCCAGGATTGACTGTGGAGAGCCAATGCTCACCTTCTTGCACTAACATCATGTCAATTGAACAGGTTAGAATCAAATGGTACACATTTTGGCCCGCTGACTCCAGGCTTCCCAGGCGAACCTTGAAACCTTAGGTATGACGATTTTTTTTGAATAACCTGAAAAATTGTCTTCTACCATCATTCGGAGAACCTCTTCTTGGAAATACGAGGGTTGTTGAACAAGTACATGCCTTAGCACAGAACTCTTGTTTTTCGGGAGTTTTTATCCCACTGCATTAAAATGTGATCAATTTGAAAGTTATCACGTGATTTCTGGATTAATCCGATGAAAATTATTAATTTTATCGAAATTTTAAAAAAGTACCAGAGGCAGCAAAATTGAACAAACTGAACAATTGATGAAAGGACCTGTTCACCAAAACACAAAATCCAAAAGATCCAGAGAGCAAGGTGTGTGTGCCGATTGCATGCACGCGTGCTTGCTGACTGTACCATTGGCGTGAACCTCATTTACACCCAGAAAATTGACATTTTTGCCTCGAAATCAACGAATCTTGTGTTCCTGTGAAGAAGTTCCATTTCTCAGTTACTCTCATTGTTCATTTTTGAGGGCCCCTCGTGTTTTTTTAGATAAATCGGAGACTTCACAGTGGATTGATCTAGAAATCAATCGATAACTTTCAAATTGATCAGATATTTTTGCCATCGGAGAAAATCTCCAAAAAAAAAACAAGAATTTTATTGCAAAGGCAGAAAATTATTCAATAACCCTCGTAGCTTTGGCCTCCGAGGGACTCTGTTTCTCAGACCTCCCACCAGAAGCTCAGTCCTTTGAAACACTGCTGAGGGTGCCACTGCAGCCCCACTTTTGAGACCTGTTGTCATGAACGCCGCTTTCTGTCACTTAAAAAAGTCTTGGAAAACCTTTGGAGACCCTGGAAAACACCTACAAATGATCTTCGAAAATGGCTGTGAACCCTGGCTCTCATATTTGGGCCATTCAGAATATGGTAATTGTTGCACTGGGCCATGGTCACAACAGACCCCAGTTTTCCAATCAAATGGAGGACTTCCATCCCCATGAGCATCCATTGGCCACATATTTGAAATCTTTCAATTTGATTTCTTTATCAACTGTGTTTTATTCTCACCAGCACTACAATGTGCCCATCTCTCAAACGTGGACTTCTATAATCTTTTGATTCCAGACAATTCAATTGCGCATATCGTCTTTGCACAGATATGACTTGCCTCCGGCGTGAATTATTCGACCCTGTTCCCCGTTGCAACTCACCCTCAGGTTCAGCTCAATATAGCCAATTCACTGGATAGATTTTTGTTGCGAAATTTCATTTCTATGCACAACGCTTATTCCTTTTCCATTGTTGCATTGAAAGATGCATCCGTCGCTATTGAGTTGAACCTTAGGTTGAGTTGCAATGGGGAATATGGCCGACTGCCTTTATTGTTTGTATCTGTAAGCCCTTGTTGCCCACCAGTTTGGCCACCTGACTTCCAGCCTTTGACAGTGGATTGTCGCTCATATTCACAAATGAGGTTTTTTTGCTTTTTTTTGCCACAAACACAAGTTTCATTTCTGTAAATGACACTCAAAAGGGCAATTTTTCTTTGCTCTCATCTTTCGGTGCACTGTTTTTCTTGTTATCATGCAATGCTTTCTCTTTTTGTATTTTAACCACTAATAATGAAGTAATAAAATAAAATACTATTTCGATCCTCTGATTTGATCATGTTTTCCTCATGGTTGCCAGACTGCTGTCTTCCTCCCACACTGTTAACCACACTCCATTCCAAATTGGGAAAGCAGATTTTTTAAACTTTGTTTCTTTGGAAAATCAAAATGTCTGGTCAGTCTGCTCATCTTTCAGATGGGGCTTTAAGAAAGAGGTCCCGTGTGCAGCATCACACTGCTCATGTAAAAGAACACCCAGTTCCAGGTTCAAGACAGAGGCCTGGCAGGTGACATGCACATAGAAGCCACTTGGTATCACCCGTCAGCACTGATTAGTCATCTGTGGTTTGGCTTGCTATAAGACTGGCAGTGTTGGCAAAAAGTTCTGAATCTGGTCTTGGTGCCTGGAGCTGTGGGTGTTGCAGCAATTGCCCTCGGGGCTAGGATTATGCCGGTGTTTCACATGAACGCAAGATTTCAAACACTGCTGCAAGTTTAGATGGCAGGCAGGGGCCACCAGCGAGCATTTTTCCGGAGAGGGAAAATGTTTGGTCTGGTTCAGATAGCATAAAGATAAAAAATCAAAGACAAAAAAAGAATTATTTTTCTTGAGAATATCGAATCCCTATCGAGCATGCTATTGCACAAAACGCTCACTGCAATCTGAACTCGCTGCAGCATTTGGAAAATCGCCGAGACGCATGTTTACACAACAGACACCAACATTAGATAGCAGAAAGCGTTTTGTAGCAAGCATGCTCGATTGGGGCACTATACTCGCAAGAAAAGCCCGAATTGTGTATTGTTCAATAAACCTATCTGAACTTGACCTAACCCTCTTCCCAACCCCATCTCCCTGTCGGGAAGATAAATGCTCGCTTGGGGCGCCTGCCTGCCATCTGATGTTGTCTGTTGTATAAACATGCCGCCGTGACCCATTGATTGGGTGACTGGAGCGGTGGGCGCTGGAGCAGCTACACTCGGGTGATATTTCAGAGAGTTCCATGCTGGGACCATTGTTGATGTCCCAAGTAAAAAGAACACATGAACGGTCGGCACTACTAGCCGAAGGGCTTGAATCTTGTCCATTGGACTCCACGATGATTGATGAAGTGCACAGACATGTAATGCGCTTTTGACTTCCACTCTTATCAAAATGATTGTCTGAAAAATCACATTTATCGCTCGTTTTTTCTTTGGCACATACTGCATACTGCAGCAGTGCAAGACATTGATCTTTTGTTCATCACAGAGAATCAATACCAACTGAATGACTTTTCAGTCGAATCAACATGAGATGATGTCACGATAAGCAGGAGTTGGAAATGATATTCAAACGGGCAGGGTGATCTGGCATGTTTGTTGCTGATGTGCCGGTCAGCCAGATTTCAGTCATGGTGAGGTCCCGAATTTGCAAAGGAACTTCAGAATCAATACCCAGGCTCTTTATTGCTGTGTTGATTGCCAGCGGTTATTTTTTAACAGATATCCATTGGATGAATAAATGAGAGAGATAGAAGTGCGGCTGCATTGTGAGGCTGAGTGAGTCCGTGCTTGAAGCAAGGGCACACCTTTGCCTTCTAATCGGACTATGAGAATTACACGGCCACCTGCATTTCATTTATGTTCCTGCAAACGTTCTTCAGTCAAGCAATCATGGCGTGGATTTGCAAAATACGAAATTACAGAATGGCACATAGGCGCATGCAGAGACTCATTCTCTGCATTCTCAATGTGATAGGTTTCCCTTTGCGACAATATTTACATCAAAATATTGACAATTATGCTTAAACTTTGTTTCCCTAACAGTCAGACATTGTACAACATACTACATAGCCAAACCATAAGCTATGCAAAAATGCTTGGGGAAGTGCCATCAACTGTGGCTTTTGGGTTCGCGGAAAGCAGGCAGTCTTGATGGACCAGCCACGATATTGCAATTTTACGAGAAATAATTTTTTTTTACAAATTCATATTTTTTCTGTCAGCAAAAAAACGATCTAAAGTGGTGATCAACTGGATTGGATCACAATTTTTGGATGGTCCTACTGCTACTTGTCTGTAGTGCATCTGATTGAATCCTTATATGTTACTGAAACAGCAGTCTTCACAAAATTTATTCAAATCTCACAATTGGCCAACGACTCTATGGCTCTCACAATGTTTTTTGCCTTTAAGTTTATTTGAGATAAAAAAAAATATTTGTTCATGGTTATGATAAAAAGTTATTTGTTGACGTGTTCATGGTTATAACGATATGGTACTGAATTTGCTTGGCCTTCTTCAAATGCTTCTTTGACGAAATTCATCGTTACGCCAACGAGACAAATGTTTTTAAAACTCAAAATTGGCCGAATTTCACCTTCATTGAAGTCAAAGTGGCTTTGTGTGAACCGCACAGGTCAGAAATTTTTTTTTAAAAGAAAATGCGCTGGTTATTGTCAGATTATCAGTACAAAACAATAACATATCTTCATCATGTGTCAATCAGTCCACAATTTTGACAGAACACAACAAAATATCATGCACCTGCAATGTGGCTGCTTGCCTTGGTTGGATATGTCTTTGCCAATTGCTTTTACTGCATTCGCTGTGGGGAGCTTGTTGTACTGTCAGCCAGCAAATTTGTACGGGAATACATTCCAACTTGTACGGGAATGGGGGATCTCCGACTTGGACGGGAATATGGTCACGTGTGCCACGTACTTACAAGGGGAAATGATCGGGACAGGGGGAGAACTCAAACTGACATTTCTCACTGCAATTGGTTCCCATGTGTTGTGCAAGTTCAGGCCAATATCTGGGTCAATCAGCGAACACGGACAACTGATTACCATGTGATTCGCCAGCACGAATCTTTACCACTTATCTCGAGTTTCTGTTTACTGATGCACCCATATTTGGCCGAACCCACAAACACGAAATAAAGCACTCTGGACATAAAATAAAAAATAACTGAAAAGCACTCTGGAAGGGAAGGGGAAATACCAGCGATACCACGAGTTCGTTTAACAACCGACCATTGGGTTCACTGCCATTGAGATTCGCTATGTCGAAACTGTTAAAATGTCACACTGATAACTTTGCACAGATAATTGAAGAGTCGGACACGAGTGGTTATCATTTTTAAACTAAAGTAAATAAGTGTTTATTGTATCTCTTAGGACAGACGCTCTTTGCACAAATACTGGCATAACTTGTTGCCATTTTAACTTATCAGAAGAACTAAATTAACTAACCGCCGAACTAAGAAGAAAAGTTGACACAAGATGACTGACGAATTGAATGTTGATTGAAGACAGACTGATAATGATGATAGCAAGGATTGATAATTCGAGCAAACACTCTCGAGCACTCTGGCAAGAAGAAACTTTCTTGAACTGTCTTGGCGCGAATGAACAACGGAGTAACCCTTGCAAATGTCGGGAGAAACCTTTTTATGGAAAAGTTGCGTCTGGAAAAGTACCCAAAAACCCGACGGCAACCAATTCTCCGGCAACTCAAAGCGTTGCACGTCAGCATGCACAGGAAGAGGGTCGGGTGAAATTAAGCCGACTGCCGCCCGGGAAAGATGACACGTATAAGACCTTTTCCGGCACAAGCCAAAAATTCTTATTTGTTTCTTTTTGTCTTTTAATGAAAGTGCCGTCATATAATTTTGCTGAGTCTGCATAATTGACGTGACAACTGAGGTTAAGAATTGGTTAACGCCATTTTGACAGGAAACCTTCCAAAGCTGCTCTGATTTATTGTGGCCAGACTGACGTCTTAAAAGTACTGAGCTGAACATTAAAATCTGCTAGAACCCTGTAGGTATGTCCCCGTACAAGATCGGCCTCCCCCCAAAAATTGACGTCCTCGTCAATGAAACTATGTTCCAATACTCAAAACCACTCAACTCAAAGGGAATCCCAAACAATCAAAGTTCAAGGTTATGTTACAAAATCTATGGCGGAATTTTAGCAAAGTGCTAACTAGAAAGGAATTATACTAGGAAGAAGGTGAAAATGTTATGCAACTGGTAAAGGTAAAAGACCAAAATTTTCAAAAGAAATCAAAGAAAACCATGAAAATAAAGAAAAATCGAAACAAAATAAAGAAATAAAACTAAAACAAGTAAAGACAAGAACTGTTCAAATGAATTGACGCATGGACGCATTGACGAACCACCGATAGGTAATGTCTTAGCTGCGATGCTGACAATGACCAAGGAACCGATATGAACCACCGAAGTTGATGACTGCAGGTGCTCGACATGATGGTGAACCACCCATGACTGCAGATGAAGATCCAATGGCTGAAGATGATTGGAATGTCGAATTGGCGACGTGATGACATGGTGAGATGAGTATGGGCATTGAGTAGGTAACTATAAGGTGATTGTGGCACGACACAATAGCCTCTGCCACACCAGACGATATAGCTGCCTAAACAAGTACACAAGTAACTTGTACGGGGATGGGGGATCTCCGATGGACGGAAATTTGGGCACGTGTGCCACGTACTTACAAGGGGAAATGGGGAATGATCTATCGCACCCAATACCAGGTAGGGGAGAACTCAAACTGACATTTCTCACTGCAATTGGTTCCCATGTGTCATGTATGTTCAGGCCAATATTTGGGTCAATCAGCAAACACGGACAACTGACTACCATGTGATTCGCCAGCACGAATCTTTACCACTAATCTCGAGTTTCTGTTTGCTGATGCACCCACATTTGGCCGAACTCACAAACACGAAATAAAATAAAGCACTCTGGACATTAAAATAATTGAACAGCACTCTCGAAGGGAAGGGGAAATACCAGCGATACCACGAGTTCGTTTACCAACCGACCATTGGGTTCACTGCCATTGAGATTCGCTATGTCGAAACTGTTAAAATGTCACACTGATAAATTTGCACAGATAATTGAAGAGTCGGACACGAGTGGTTATCATTTTTAAACTAAATTAAATAAGTGTTTATTACATCTCGTAGGACGGACGCTCTTTCTACAGAACTGACACGACTTGCTGCCATTAAAACTTATCAGAAGAACTAAACTAACTAACCGCCAAACTAAGATGACAAAAGTAACAGCGAAGATGACTGAAGACGCTTGGAAATTGGTGACAGTTGACTTGACGAGTCTTGACACAGATCACAACAGATCGAGAAATGGTCTGGAGCAAACACTCCAACACAGCAAGACTTTTTAGTGGTGACTTGACGCGATGAAGTGAACCCTTACGTAATTCGGGGAGAACCTTTTATGCAAAAGCGGCGCATGGAAAATTACCCAAAAACTGACGGCAACCAATTCTCTGACAACTCAAAGTGATACACGTCAGCGTGCACAGGAAGAGGGGAAGGTGAAATTAAGCCGCCTGCTGGCTGTTGCTGCTCTGGAAATATGCCACGTAGAAGACCTTTTCCGGCGGCACACGCCACAAATCTTATTCATATATTTTTGCCTTTTAAATGAAAGTGCCGTCTTATGGTATTGCTGAGTTTGCACAAACTGCTCGACAACTAAGGTGAAGATTTGGATAACGCCAAATTGACAGGAAGCCCTGCAAATTTGCTCTGAATAATGGCTGCCAATTTGTCGCCGGAAAAGTACTGTGTTGTACATGAAAATGCCAGGTCAACCTTGTACGTAACCGTACAAGATCGGCCTCCCCCCAAATATTGACGTCCTCGTCAATTGAAAAATTTCCAAGCTCAAAATCACAACTGAATATCCCCAAACTCACTATCACTCAACTGGATAGGGTTCCCAAAGAAAGGCAAGTCAAAGGGAAGGTTACAAAAGATCCTTAAGGTCTAAAATGATGAGTGAAGGCGGAACTTAACCATAATGTTAACTAGAAAGGAAGTAACTAGGAAGAAGGTGAGAAGAAATTAAATGCAACTCAGAATTAAAGGGAACAATTCGCAAAAATGGTATCATATCACCATAGCCGATGGTTCATGGAAGAAGTTCGACACCAAGAAGATGCAGTTGAAGATCCACGAACAGAAGAACGGCATGTTGATGCGGTGATGCTGCAGTAGATGCAATGTGCGTAATGATCAGGGACCTTATTCAAATCAACCTGCTAAGCTTAGTAGCTGCTAAAGTCCTGCTACCGACCTGCTAAGTTTCATTTTCTTTATTCAAATCAACCTGCTAAATTAGCAGGACCTTAGCAGGACGATGGTAGGAGTTTAGCAGCATCTCAGACTTAGCAGGACCTTAGCAGCACCTCCAATCTGACCAATGTAAAAAAGTTAGAGGCGCCTCAGACCGCCTCTAACGTCCTGCTAAGTCCTTTCGTTCACGAATCGAAAGAATTTCGCGTTCTTTTTACTTTTTCTGCAAGATTTTTTTTTTTCAATTTTACCGTTGGAGGAGCTTTCTTTGCATTGGACATGCATGATTTACTCTGCGATATTTTTTATTTTTTGTTTTCATTCCAATGGTGTTTGGTGGTGGGATTCTCTCTGTTCCGTGTTCAAAAACAGTTTTTGTATTTTTCGGGTGTTCAAAATGAAGAATGCAAGACAGCCCCTCAAGATCCTGAAAGTTCACTTGTGCGGTTGCAGCATGCAATCTGCAAAATTTTCCCTGGTCGCGGGAATCGAACCCGGAGCACCAGCACAACAGCCGCGAACGCATCACTTGAGCCAACCGAACGCAACACTGCGCTGCGAAATTTTTAATTGGTTTTCTTTGTCGCAGCCTGCAGCAGATTGGAGATTTTGAATCTGCGTCCGGCATCTGTCAAGTTAGCACCCCCCACTTTTGATAATATTTTGCATTCGCTGCATTTTGACGCACTGACTGTGATTGAGAGATTTAAGAAAATGTTGTTGCCTCGTTTGCGCTCCTTTTTGGCAGGCATACTTCCTCCTTTTCCGTTTCAAGAAGTTCTCGCATCCCTCATTGTTTTCAGAATGTGTGGATCATTTTTGATGTGAGCGGCAAAAGTCGGCCTCTGATGTGAACGGCAAAAGTCCCACCAAGCAACACCTGCGCCAAAAGGACCATCCGTGCGCCCGTTCTTCTTATTTTTGATTTTCTTCATCGCAGCGTTTCCCATTGGAGATATTTCGAATCACGGTCATGTGTGGCTTCGCTTCAAATGTTGTCGGCAAACGAAGTTGTCAGAGAAGAAGACAAATTTGAAATGCAAAACGGAACAAATTTGATACCCATGCACCCGACAAGTGGTGTGGGGCAGCCCCACAGCGGGGTTTCAAAAAAAAAAACAATTTCTTCGGGAGCGGAAATTGTTTTTTTACCGGTACCTACCCGCATCCAATTTCTCCCTAGTCCACCCATGTGGTTGCCAATTCAGTCAAGTTGCCAAAACTTGCCAAGCCGACACTGAACGAAAATTGTGATGATTTTCCGGATTTTGCTTTGCTTCAAAAACACACTTGATGAAGATTGAAGACGCATTGTCGCTGCTGGCGTCTTCATGGAAAAACGAGCACCGTTCGTGGGCGAGAACTCTGTTCACGTTCACAACATCATGTCGATGCAGCGAAGTTTCATGTCGTCGACGCACCACAACAAAAAAACAAACTCACAAGATTTGTCTTTCCTGACAAAAAATCACACAAAAAACGACGCACTGCAAAATGATCCGAGTTCAACAATGAAAAAATTCCCTTTCACCGGGAATCGAACCCGGCACCCCTGAGTCGGAAGCCGACTGCTTTGACCACTCGGCCAAACTGACTTCTCGCTTAATTCCGTCAACAATGGATGACTTTATGTTGCGTCTCAATGTGTCTGCTGCGGAAATCTTTCAAATGTTTCATTCCGGGAATTTGAATAAGAACTTTTGTCCTGCCATCATCCTGCTTGCGGTCTGCTTCCAACCTGCCAAAATCGTCCTGCTGAGGAGCTGCTAGCTTAGCAGCTTCTAATTTTAGCAGTTTGATTTGAATAAGGTCCCAGGATGCGATAAAGTGATAATGACATGACCCAGCAGTCTATGCCAAACTTACGATATAGCAACCTGAACAAGTACCACAAAACATCCACCATCCGGACATTGGCCCCCGAAGATGTAGATGAGTGATGGACCGGATACTATCATGTCACCAGGCTATCACTACCCCCAGGCTATCATACAACTGTACATTGAAGGAGACGAAGCTAAGGAAAAGAAAAGAATACAATGTAGCATACACCAAAACAAAAGGAGAAGAACTGGTACCTCAGGTTCTGCGGAAAGTCACAATCATCTCAGAGGAATCTTCATTTGAAACATGTCTGTCCACTTCATTAAAAATTGGCTCAACTTCTGTTGCGGTAAACTGAGTGACAGGGGGTAGAGTGGTAAGATTGTCAACAGCCTCATGAGAACTTTGTAAAACTGGGTGGGGAATTTCCTTTCTTCTCCATCTCTTCAAAAGTGGAAACTCATTTGCATCCATTCTTGGAGAATCCCACAAAAATTTCCTTCTAAAAGAGGGGCAAATTCTCAATATCCACACAACATAGAAAAGTATAACAGTTAATACAACAACCCAACCATAAACAATGTGTGGCAGGTAAGGCATACGGTAATCCCAAAGGTATTCAAAGCGACTAATGTTGAAATCTGAAAGGGGATGGATAGGGGTTATGTTCAAAACTGGGCTTGAAAATGACCAATTATCGTCCAAAACATCGTCAATTGACTGGAAAAGAACTTTTGTGGAATCTGGTTCATTAAGGCTAAAAACTGCACTTTTATGCTTGGACCAAATGGCAGGTACTGAATGTACAAGGTGAAATTGTTCAACTGAATCTGATTTGCAAGGGAAGATTGGTGAAACAACGGAAGGACTGGAATCATTTCCCATGCGAATTTCACACGAACATGGTAAATGAACCTGAAAAAAATATAGTGAGTTCGATATTCTGTATGGGGTTAAATGGGAGTATCCCCACCCCGCCCACTCCCCCACGGGTACCTCCCCACCACTCACATGTCCCGTCATTCTGTATGGTCCCAGACGGGCACTCCCGATGTACAGGGCGTCCCAGAAATGTGCGGACTCTTGCTGCGAACTATTATTGGCCGCAGTGGAAACAGCGCTGGAAATGTTGAAGTCACTCACGTTGATGAGCGTGTGTTTGGTATCCGGGAAGCGCGATTTGCTGTTGGGACCCTCGCCCTTCCGCTGGGACCCTCGCCCGGCCCCAGGAACCCTCGCCCTTCAGCGCCAAATCTATGTGAGCAATCAATTGCGAAATCAACGCGAGCTTGGAGAGAGCCGGACATTCCTTCAGCGCGTGTTGTCCATCCTGTGTCCTCGACCGCGCCCTAGCGTTTTGCCTGGGTCCGCGTGAAACCATCGCCGCGAAACCGCATGGGTCGCGACAACACATTTGAATAGCAGTGCTCCGGGGTCAGCAGATTCAAAAGGCGAATGCTTGCTCAATTCTTCCGATTGAAT
>JASGXE010010281.1:0-20177 GCA_030068105.1 Sinentomon sp. SZTP_YWyxl | reverse complement strand
TGCATTAGTGTCTCCCCTTTGGTTCCTGCAGAAGGTACAGGGTGTGTTGTTTCTCTGTCGTGCAATTGTGTACTCAAACAGTTTTCTTTTGCATTTTCGTTGCCATACAATTCGTTGCTACATAAGATACTGCCTGCAATATTTTTCTCATTCTGTATCTATAATTGCGGGCTGAGCAAATCATGGGGTGTAGTCGCGCAGGGAGGTCAGGTTAGGTAAGATTGGGTTCGATTAGGTCGAGGTTGTGTAGGTTAATTTTGCACTGCACAGAGAACCCTAACCTTACCCAACCTAATCTGACCTAACCTAACACATGCTAACTTCCTTCCCTAACCTTACCCAACGACCCAACCTATCCAAACTTCCCATCCAAAGTGCCTATCCTATCCCAACCGACGACCCTCCAGAGAAAAGGCACACCCTGTACCGTATGCTGGTGCCAAAGGGGGGACACAATTGCACGGCTAAGGGTACGCTGTTTTCTGAAAATGTTTCCCTGCGACCATGCAATAATGTCCTCCCCCGTATAAATGACTCAGCCCCATCCTTCTTTTGGGTTTGGTACCTAATCTTTATCATCACTAGCTCAATTGGTTTTATTTTTCTTCTTCTTTCAAATGGGAACCACCAAGTAATTTCCAACAGTTTTTTTTACTGCGATTACTTGTTTTTTTTTTCTTTTCTTTTAGCTGTCTTTTATCGTGGGGTTTTTGTTACCGCTACCACTTCAGCAGCTTAACCATCTGACGATCAATTTTTGGAGAGAAATTTGTTTTTAGATTTTGTGTGGAAAAGAACGAAAAAAAAGAGTGGAAAATTGGATTCCAACATCAGAATATGTCTGCGACTACAGAATCGAACATGCAGGGCTAAATAATGCAGAATGTTCCAAAAAGTGTAGTGCCATTTTTGTATTTCTCTGCATTCTAAAAAATGCATATTCGTTTGGGGCAGGAGAGTGTTATGTTGAAGAAATTGGCACCATAAATGAGCACTCCTCTTGAGTCTTTTTGCCTGCCTTAGTTGTGAAATTTAAATTATGCATTTTCTTGCTGGCATCTTGCGAAGTTTGAATGTTTGAAAATACGCTTGTCAAAAACAGTCTCAATCGTAAAACTAAATTTTCTCATTTTTGAGTTCCCAGCCCAAGTTTTTGTCTAACGAACAGTTAATAATTTTATCTATTTTTGCATTCAGAAAGGTTAAAAATTAGCATGCTTGTGTCGAAAAATTCCAATTTGAATGAAGCTGAAGGAGCCAGAATTGGCAAATATACGAGTAATGACTGAGAGAACATATTCCTTCTGTGTAAAATGTGGATATTTTTTCTATCGTGAGAGCTCAAAAGTCCAAAACTTAAGTTTTTCTCAACCAACAATCAATTTTTGTGCCTTTTTACTTGCATGACACAAACCAGCTTTTTAAAGTTGTTTTTAAAAGCGAACAATGGCATCACGTAGTTACGCTACAATTTTTAAATTTGAAATGACCATAACTTAAGAGTCTAGTTGTACGGAGGCGGGGTGAATAAAAATCATCAAACAATCACCTTCTATAAAGCAAACTGCCTAAGGAGAAAGTATACTTTGCCCTCGTTCGCTCACTGCTGGAATACGCTTCATCTGTCTGGGACCCTTGCCGAGTGAATTTAATTGAAAAATTGGAGATAATACAAAGAAAGGCTGATCGCTTTGTATCTGACAGATATGCACCATTAGATAGTGTCTCATCCATGTTGGAAAACCTTGAGTGGAACTCCCTGGCCTCACGCAGAAAAATCTCAAGACTGGGAGGTTTATTTCTCGGACTAAACAATGTTGGTGGTTGGTCAAATATAAAAGAGTTTTTAGCTCCTGCTAGCTACTTTGGGAGACATGACCATGATTTTAAACTCCGAGCACAGTGCTCCCACAAGGATGTTGGAAAATATTCTTTTGTCACTAGAACCGTCAATGAATGGAATCTGCTACATCCTAGTGTCTTTGGAAATGGTGAGGATATTAGTCTGGCTACCTTTAAAAGCAATGTAGGGTCATGGTTGGCCGAACAACATGGAATATTATGATCTACTTTACTATTTCGATGTTACAAATTTTAAGTTATACAACTAGTTGATGTCATCCGAGTGCTTTCATTCTTTGTTTATTCATGCTATCCCTCATTGCTGATTTGCGCCAGGGCCTTGCCCATGCAAATTAACCTTAAATTAAATTAAATTAAATCAACCAAAAATCAACAAAATTGCTTAACCCTCTGGCTTGTGGTGGGGTAGAAAGACATAATCTGGCGGTGTCATGTACACATGACACCATATTATTTTGCACCACGTTTTATTATTATTGTTATGATAATTAGATTAATTTGCCTCTAAACTGTGCGCCGATGAGTATTTTTGCACATGGACATTCATTGCTGATGCCTATGCATCATTTTGGCACCAAAAGCATGCATGCACAAGCTCTAATTGGACCTGCTTTCACACTGCTACATGTTTATCCACTAGCTTCATTTTGAATTTGTGGGCCTTTAAATTGGATAGCAAAGCAGATGTAAATATCGAAACTTCGGAAATCACATCCATGATCCAGTGAGTTCGTAGACAAAGCAATGGGCCCCCCAATGGTGTTGAAAACATCGACAAAACCTCAACCCCTTTCAATAGAGAAAAATAAAATGTAATGGGAGAAAAATGCACATAAAGATTTTGGTGTCTTTCTCTATCTCCCCATATATGGTGCGTTCATCCTGGGATTATTCAGTTTCCTAAGCCTTTGTGAGGTATGCCAACACCATTATCAATGATTTTCTTCAACAAATAGAGACTGATTTTTACATAATGTTTTCTCACTTATTTGGTCTTCCAGCACGAATAAGTGCAAAAAAGCAATGTGTTTTTACTCAATATGACTTCAGAGTGTGACTAATCTTGTCGAGAGTAGCCTTAGTGCACAAAAATGTGGCCAAATACGTCATGTATCATGACACCTTTCGCAGATTTTGCATTGGAAAAAGAAACCAGCTTTTTGAAGGCTTTTTCGCCACGTTCCGGCTAAACGGTTCATTTGGTGCTTTTCGTGGGTGCCATGGTTGTCATCTGAAAAGTTGACCTTGGCACAAACAATCTGAAGATAAAAAAAAGTCAGGGGTCGTGCCAAGTATCAAAATTGGATTTTTTGGGAAGCGTCACGTGTGACACCGATTTTGACCCCCTTTTTACGTCATTCTTGATGCTTTGCAGCTGGAATTGAGATCTGGACTCTTCATGATTGCAAAGAAGAGGCTTCAGCGATTGATGAAGGCAAGAAAAATAAAAAAAAAAATTTGATTTTTTTTTTGTCAAACCAACCGTCAGCTTATGGCAAAGAAATGGAGTCATGTGTGCATGTCTCAGCCAGGTTAAGGGTCAACAAATGTCGAAGTTTGATGCTGAGGGAGAGCCTCCCCTTAAGCTCATTTTTGGCTCTCATTTACTCCTCTTGTTGTCAACTTCAAACCCAGCCTGGCTTATTTGTCAACATAATCATTTTTATCAAAGAAAACGAAATCGAAGCCTGTCTTTCTCTTGATTTGTCAACATTGTTTTACCTCTCACTCTCTTCCTGTTTCCCCTCTTCTCTCTTCATCTGTAGAGACCTGATGCAGTGGAAAAAGCAGCTTCAAAGAGATGACAATCATGATCATGATGTGAAGCATGATGTAATTATTGTAGAAGATCATCTGCAGCAGCAAGAGGTTCCGATGCATGAGAATGACAATGACAATAGAAATGATACTGTGATGATAAAGACAGAGGTAGGGATGGAGACACCTGTACGTGCAATTATTCCTCTGAGTGAAGAGAGGGTGAGGTGTCAATCACCTGCAGCTGCAACTGCAACTGCAACTACCAGTTCTCCAACAATTACTGTTCATGGCAATTCCTCCCCTCCACATCCAAATCCACCTTCCTCGGGGGATGGACCAATGGGAGTGAACTCATCACCTGCAGCTGAAACCGAAGCGGGTGCTGATACCGGAAGTGAGCAGGAAATTAATGATCATTGCTCTTCTTCTTCAAAACGAAGGAAGTTGACAGCAGTTGACGATAGTCATGCTGTCCAATCCGATCCCGACCCTCTTCCTCTGACCAGAAGATGCCCAGAGCTAAAAAATACAAGCACACCACTGTCCAAGCTGATGTTCTTTGATGAGAAGATCAGTAGTTATCATCAGTCGGCTGCTGGAGAGTCTATGCTGTTTGAAGAGGAAGAGGAAGAGGAAGAAGGGAGAGAGGATGATGATGTCAGGATGGAGAGAGAGCAGGATGATGAGAGAGAGCGTCCACTTGTAGAAGGACAAGAAGACTCTTCGGTTTACAAGGAAGTGGTACACCAGCAGTCGCCAAAGCAACAGCAACCAGGAAACAGAAGGAAATACGATGATGACAAAAGAGGTGGAGGGGGAGGGGGAGAGACTGATGCGGAAGAAAGAGAAACTGAAAGAGAGAACAAACTGCACAACGTGAAGAGTAGTAATTGGAACCTGAATGAGAGCAACCCCACCACCTCCACCAAGATGAGTGGAGGGGGTGGGGCTTGTGATGACCACAGCCGACGGGAGCAGGTTGCCAGTGGCAACATCAGCAGTCGTAGCAAATGCGGCAGTGGAACTGAATATTCTTCACTTTCGACAATCGATTCCTCTGCACATGCTCCTGTTATAATTGGAATGACAGCAAAACCACCAACGGCAACGGAAAAGATGAACCAACTTGGGAGCACATCCTCCCTCTCCCTCACTCCCCCTCCCCCTCTCCATCTGAAGAAGTGAGAACAGACTACAGCAGTTGTGAAGAAAATTACAAAATTCTTCAGCTGTTTTTTCTGATTTTTCTTTTTTTGCTTTTGAAGAGCAATCGTTCGTCCGAGTGAAAGTGACAGCAAAGGGAATAAATACCTAAATCATTTTTGAAATGCATCGCATTTCTATTCTGTTGTGCTGAGTTTTGGATACTTTTGCTCATTCTTAATGACATTATTATGAGTAACTACAAAATATCCTCTTGACTGAACTCCGGAAATGCTTTTTCTGGACTCTTTTTTTGTCTGATTATGTCCTGTCCATCCGTGTCTCTTAATCGGGGGGGGGGGGGGGACCCAGAAAATCAGTCCAATCATAAGCGAGACAAGAATTTTCATTTTTTTTTCTTTTGGGTCCCTCCTCAAGGGGGACCTCCATGCAAAATTTTTCATCTTTCAACCGATTTGGCTCAAACTTTGCACACAATTTGGGGTCATTTTTGCTTGGGATCTGTGCAAAATTTCACACCCCTGGGCTCCCAGTTCTAAATTAGTTTTGTCAGATCTGCAGTTGCCAAGATAAAGTGGGAAAAACGTTTGATTGCTGTTGCGGAGATCTAGAGAACTCTGGTTTTCACCAAAGTGACCAAAATTGAGTTAAAATTTGGGTAGAAATGTCAGGATACCGATATCCGACTTCACTTTGGTTCCAGAAACAAAAAAAAGCTTATCCGAGTCAATAGACTAATTTTCCATTGCCATAATCTCAAAAATGCAATTTTTATTTAAAACTGTATGCTACGAGATATGCTGATCTTACCATTCTAACCTACTCAGGATAAAAATGCAAATTTTTAACATCCTGTGTCATTCGTAAGCTGAGATGTCGTATTCAAAAGTTTATCTAACATGAAATAACGCAATTCAAGGGTAAATCGATGATTTGCGAAGAGGTGATTTTTTCGACATGGAAAAACTCATTTTGTCACCTTGGAACTTGTTTCTGCCGTATATCAGCCTATGAACGACTTGAAGGTTGAAATTTAGCATACCTGTGTACAAGACACCTAAAAACCTAACATTCCATTTTTTTATCATTCTTTAGCAATCCGAAAGTTTCTCCCCAAAAGCAATGGTGTCTATGGCTTTTTCTCTTCCCCCCTCTGTTTCTCTCTGCTCTTTGATTCTCGATTTTGGTAACACAGCTTTAATTAACCTTTCAACTGTTTCAGGTAGGCTAAATGCTGAAAGAATAACAGTATTAATTAATTGAGCAATTATTGTGATATCATTTTGTTTGTATTTTCCTGTCGACTTGTGCGTTAATTAGATTCTAGGGATCAAAAAAAGTGAGAATAAAAATCAATGCAACCAATTCTAGCAGTGTAGCTATAGGTATGTGCCAAGCCAAAGCCAACCATCTGCAAGTTAGTTCTGTTTGGTGCAGCTTTGCAGTTTCACAACCCAAGCTAGCAAGTAACAGCTTACTTTGATCTGGATGGGTGGATTGGACTTGGGACTGGCTTTGGCCAAAGCCTGGTTGGTTGACGTTGATATGACCATTTTGATTTTTGTGAGGCACTCTCCAGAGATGAATTTTGTGATAATGTATCTCTAGGAGAAGGAGATGGAGCAGTGCCTCCTACAACACGAGGCCTTTGTACGAAAAGCAAAAATGGCATGATGTCATAAATAGTGGATGGTGGAAAACAGGAAAAGACAATGTGCTGCCCACGGAAACATGAAATTTCTCTTGAACCGATTAACCGATTTTGATAAGACTTGTGCTGGAAAGCTGAAAATCAGACCATATCAATGGTGCATAACAATCCCTAACTTTTCATGCTAAAGCTCCAATAGAATTTCAGGGATAAACGTGTTCAAGTTAAGAAGTGATCCAATTCCCGCTTCCTGCCACATATTTTCAATGATTGTGCGATTTTTTCCATTGTAACATGGTCTCGACTTGCGAGAAAGTTGTAGAGGAAGCTTTCAGCTTTCCAAAAACATCAAAATCATGATTTTGAGCACCATTTCACCATTTTATGACCAGAGAAAACGCGACATGATGCTCCCTCGAATTTCCAGGGAGTCGCGGCATCTTTCCCGCTCAAAAACAAAATAATGCTGCCATGTGTTTTCTCTGGTCATAAAATTATTCTCAAATGGTGTTCAAATTCAATGATTTTGGTATTTTTGGAAAGCTGAAAGCTTCCTCTACAACTTTCTCGCTGGTCGATACCATGTTACAATGGAAAAAATCGCACAATCATTGAAAATATGTGGCAGGAAGCCGGAATTGGATCACTTCTTTACTTGAACACGTTTATCCCTCAAATTCTTTTGGAGCTTCAGCATGAAAAGTTAGGGGTTGTTATACACCATTGAAATAGTCTAATTTTCAGCTTTCCAGCACAACAAGTTTCATCAAAATCGGTTAATCGGTTCAAGAGAAATGTCAAGTTTCCGTGGGCAGCACACCTCGGACGCCGCTCACTCGCATTGTCTTTTCCTGTTTTCCACCATCCACTATTTATGACGTCACAAACTCGTGCAACGGCCTTGTGTTGCAGGAGGCACTGGATGGAGTGACAGAGAGTTGTTGGGAGTTGAGTTGAGTTCACGTGTTTAAAGTTTCCTGAGAGATGTTCTTTGAGAGTACAAAAAGTAAAACCCAACCCAACTCCTTGGGTTAATCACAACTCAACTCAACACTGATCAAGTGATCACTCAACAGCCTCCGTGCTCCCTCCTCTACATAAGCAAGTACTTTTGAGAGCACACACAACGTGCTGAGAGACACATGAATAATGGGTACCTCCTACTTCATTGATTGAATGAATGAATTCCAGTCCATTACCCTTGTTCTCTTGTTATAAAAATAGTTGGAAAGAGGTGGATAGATGACGATGGGGTCAGGGGAATTTTATTTATGAAGCAGGTATTGTGTTACTGTGGTTTGTCCAGCCTCCCCCTCCACTGCTCTTCTCCATCTTCTGCTATCAGTGCGACGAAAGGACGATCATGATTTTGGGTGACATTGAAAAATAAGGTGATTTTAAAAGGATAGAGAGGGATTCGCCATTTGGCAAACTACAGCCACCAATGTGGGTTTTGGACAAAATAGTTTAGGAGAAAAATCTGTCATTTGCCAAAAGTATGTGTTTGTCCTTTTGACGACCTGGCAACGAAGGGAGATAGATGTGCAAAATTCCCCCACCCCCCGTACTGGCAACGATGTTATGCTTGACTTCTCCACACTCTTCTTATCTTGAATTGACAAGTGAAATAGGTATGTGGCATTAACGTATGCATATTAAGCCTGCTGCTCTTCCATTCATCATCCCATTAAATCATTGGCCAAAAAGCACATTCCGCTACAGCAATAATCTACACATTATGAGACCAAATTTATAATGTTATTACATTACGAGACCAAATTTTACAGAAATGAAGTTGATTTTCGTTTTTTCTTGTTCATCTAGTGCCTTGATTTGTTTGTAGAACATCTTTTAACTTCTTGGTGCCTTAATAGAAAGTGCCTTAATCTCACTTTTTTCATATTTCTTTTTCTCTTGTCTATCTCTCATTCTTCTCTCTTCCACTTCACTTTGACAATTTAGCATGTGTTTGACTTGTGTTTGTGTTTAGACTTGTGTTTGATTTTGTCTTCTAATTGAGTGGTTCAGTTAGAATATTTCACAGTTGAAGATTGTTTTTTTTTTTTTTTTTTAATGAGTTTTATGCCTGGCCTTGGCTTGGGAAGATGTGTGATGTCTGACATTGATATCTTCAGCAATGACATGAGCATTTTTAAGGGGAGGCTCTAGTGAAAAAATGTGAAAAATTTGAAAAAATGGGTATTTTCTGTTTTTTTGTGTCCTGAAATTGTATGAAATGTGCTGATTTCAACGGTGCAATCCGTTTTTTGCTAGCTCGCATGGTTACACAGTTACGGCGATAATTACGCAAGCACCTCTCCATAATTCTGGATTGGCGCTAATTTTTACGCTTTCACTTTCCAGATACAAATCGGTTAATAACTTTTGACTGGGTTGAGCTATCTTGGTGAAATTTTCACCAAAATAATCCATTTTTTATGCTCTATAAAAGTACGATCTCAGATTTCATCTTGAGTGACTACGGGGATGACCAATTTGTAATTACTATCGAAAAAACGTCTATTCTTATTTTCAGCCATTTTAACGGCTTAGTAATGCTTAGTAGAGCACATTACTGCAAAATACAGATCGTACTTTTGTAGAGCAATCTTTTGTGAACATTTATGCAAAATTTCAGCCTTCTAACTTGAAAAATGGGGAAGTAGAAGCGATTCTTGTGACTCGCGTCCCACATCGCACCCAACAAACTAATGCATTAGCGAACTAATTTTGTGCATAAAATGTAGTCAATGTTTAACGCTAATTTTCTCAGTTTTCACTTTTCGCATACAAATCGGTTAATAACTTTTGACTGGGTTGAGCTATCTTGGTGAAATTTTCACCAAAATAATCCATTTTTTATGCTCTATAAAAGTACGATCTCAGATTTCATCTTGAGTGACTACGGGGATGACCAATTTGTAATTGCTATCGAAAAAGCGTCTATTCTTATTTTCAGCCATTTTAACAGCTCCGTAATGCTTAGTAGAGCACATTACTGCAAAATACAGATCGTACTTTTGTAGAGCAATCTTTTGTGAACATTTATGCAAAATTTCAGCCTCCTAACTTGAAAAATGGGGAAGTAGAAGCGATTCTTGTGACTCGCGTCCCACATCGCACCCAACAAACTAATGCATTAGCGAACTAATTTTGTGCATAAAATGTAGTCAATGTTTAACGCTAATTTTCTCAGTTTTCACTTTTCGCATACAAATCGGTTAATAACTTTTGACTGGGTTGAGCTATCTTGGTGAAATTTTCACCAAAATAATCCATTTTTTATGCTCTATAAAAGTACGATCTCAGATTTCATCTTGAGTGACTACGGGGATGACCAATTTGTAATTGCTATCGAAAAAGCGTCTATTCTTATTTTCAGCCATTTTAACAGCTCCGTAATGCTTAGTAGAGCACATTACTGCAAAATACAGATCGTACTTTTGTAGAGCAGTCTTTTGTGAACATCTATGCAAAATTTCAGCCTCCTAACTTGAAAAATGGGGAAGTAGAAGCGATTCTTGTGACTCGCGACCCATATTGACCTTTTGACCTTTGCTGCCAAACGAGGTCAAATACCAAAATTCTGCCACCTGCCCAATGCTTCCACTATCGACCCCTAACTGCCTGCAAAAAATCATTTTCCTGTCATTAGTGGTTCCAAAGATAGCATTTTTCACTAGAGCCTCCCCTTAACATGGCTTAACTGAGTCGTTGGATGATATCGGTGAAAAGAAAAGAACCAATGTGTTTGGTTTTTCTTTCTTCTTTGCTTTGGTTTAAAACAATAATTGCAATAATGAATTTGTTTTTTTTTTCAATCTGGGTTTCATTTATCTGAGTGAATATGAATGTTCTGTGTTTCAATTTGAGAATGACAGTGTCCTTGCAGTTGACGAAAGGTGACTGAACAGAATGAACAGGAGAATTTGAACAGCAATGCATTGAATCATCTCAGGGGGCTGGACCGGCAAAAAAGAAAAAAGAAAGATTCAAAAAATGCCACTGCACTTATTGTTTTATTCCGATCTCAGTCCAATTCCATTCGATTCCTGTCGGAAATTTCTATTGAATCTGTCATCCCCTCTCCCATATCGGGGAGGGGGTGAGAGAGAGAGGGAGGGATGAACAAAGTCAGTTTCCGAGACCGTTCAAGAGTCTCGTTTCTCCATCTACTTTTTCAAAATGGTTGTGAAGTGACACTTTTGAAGGGGTAATGAAACTTTTGGATGTCGTTTGGAGCTGGACTTGGTGTTGGTGATGGCTGATGGCTGTCGTGGGGAATACTCCAATCAAGGCAGCACTCAGGGATTATGGCAAAGTGTTTTTTTTTTTTTTTTTTTGCATTCTGTTGCTCTTCGGTTTCCCTGAGATGAGAGCAAACAGGAAAGCAAAGGAAAGGAGGCCTTACTTGCACGAGCAATGAAGAAGAAGAATGCAAGCAGGACAGGACAGGAGCATGATATGTGGTGGAATGCATTGCAATGGCCTAGAAGACACCTCACGGATTCATTTAATATAAAAAATTGAACGTCAGTTTCCGCCATCATGCAGAATTTTTCAGTTTGAAGTAGAGTTCAATGCGAGAAAAACAGTGCACTTTCTTTGGCAACCACATGCTGCACCGTTTGCTACTTTTCTGGCATTGGTCAGCAAGAACAACAAAAGTATGCTGGACCGTGCCAAATATACAATTAATAATAAAAGGCAGATGTCAAAAATAAGTTGACAACAAACAAAACAATCGGTGGGCACCAATCGGTATGTTGCCAACAAGGAATAGGCAGTGAGGGTAGGGAGGAGTTAATTAAGTCAGGTTTGGTTAGCTCTAAAAATTAGCTCTAATTGAGAGAAAAGGAAAGGAAAGCTTAAAGTTGGTGGCACAAGGATGTGTTACTGCTGATTCCAAAAATATCAATTTGGTTCATGCATGTGTGTGGGTGTAGGGTGACAAAAGAGCCACCAGCCACTCAGAACGGCCTGCTACCTGCGCTGGAAGGTAATAGAGCCACTGAAGGGTGCAGAGTAACTGTTGCATCATTAATTCAGTCCAAGAATACCTTCTCTGCGAGACACTACAAATGGAACCACAAACGAAAAAAATCACGAAACAAAATACACGTTCGGCTTGGATCGATTGTGCATTTTATGGAATTCTTCATTCAAGTTTTCAATAAAATGCAGTTTTTTCTTTTTTTCATTGTAGTGAGAAGAAAGCAGTGCAGGCAAAGACGCTTAGTTGGATTGCATTGTTCGGCCAGGAGGGATGGGAGACACGAAGAAAGGTAGATGTTGAGAATACAATGAATCAATTGGGCAATGACATGACATGTTTGAATGCAAGAAAAACTAATGATTTTGAATTGAACTTCATTTATGCTTTTTGAAAACACTCTATGCTAACTATGGTGGGGGGGGGGGGTAACCGCATTGGGTTTTTGATTGTCGACATCAGACTTTATCTGTCCGTCGAAGGCCACAGAATGGAACAATCCCAAAGAAAGGCCGAGATGGGGTACCAGGTAGCAAAGCGTCCAGATGAGCATCACCTAATTGCCATTTTTGTTATTTTTTTTTTTTGTTTCTTTCTGTGTCATGGCATATTAATTTTTTTTCAAATTTCTGTGACTGCGTCTACTTGCTTCATCATTGTTTTAGTGATAGCAAAAGACAATGAAAAAAAAACAAAAAAAAAATCTATGCAAACATCCAACCATGTTTTTTTTTCTTATTATTCATTTGTTCAAGTTGGGTTTATGTCAACGAATTTTTAGCCTCTTTAAGCGTGTATTGCCTTTTTTGCAAATTTAGTGCCTTTTTGATAAAAATGACAACGAACCAATTTATTTTCTGCATTATAAAAATACCAACGACAATAAAAACTTAAGCTCCAAGCCAGTTAGTTCCTTGTTGATTCTACCTTATATTCTTAGAAAATTAGATAATTTTTTTCTTGTTCTGCCGTCCTGTGATGCCTTCTTTTGTTTGGTCTCTCCTCTCTGCAATAATTATTCTCTTTTGCTGCATTGTATTCTGCTGTATGATGTCATCCACCATCATTGACTTGAGAGACCCTCTGGGTTGGGTTGGGCCGGGCCCATTCCATTGTGGTGTAAGTATCCTGCTTGTCGTCAAGAGAATTTTGTTCTGTCTTTTATGTCAATGTGTCTGTCTCTCTTTTGAATATCTAATGGCATCAATGATCAACCCAACCCAACCTGAGGCATCCCGTTCCGTCTTTTGCTCTGTGTTACTACTTACTGTGCTGATCACGTCTCAGTTTGAGGTATCACTTTCGGTTCCAAGAAATCTTTTTCTTCTCATATCTTAAAGCACGTGGAGAGAAAACTTAAAGTGACAGTGATTATTCAGTGTTTTCCAGTGTTACTTTCCGAAACAAGAAAGATGAAAGGTCGTGCCAGGATGGAGTTCTTGGATCTCTTTCCTGCTTCCAACACCAACCAGAGATCTCAGCTTGCTCCCAATTAGGTGCAGTTAAAAACAAGGGCCAAGAATCGAGGTTGCTATCTCCACCAGGCATGCTTGTATTTTTTGATGGCCATGGAAAACAAGGTAATTTTTAACCAACGCCCTGGAAAACCTGAATTTTCAAAAAATTCGAACTCTCAGCACAATTGAAGAATACCAAATGTTGGCAATCTTTTCTACGAAGTGTAAATTAAACAAAAGGAAAAGGCCAAGTTTTCTTCAGCTTTTGCGGAACTCACTTTCCAGAGTTTCCACTGCTGTGCTTATGGGAAGGGGTTCTGAATCCATTTTATAACTGAATTAGTTCAGTTCAGACAGATGCAATTTTTTTTTCATTAGTTCTCTACTGGGACACCCTGAACTTTGAGTTATGAATATACGAGTTATCAATGAGATGTTTAACTTTCCCTCGTTTGACCACTTCATGTGTGAGAGTTATGTACAGTTAGTTATGATTAATTTTATTAGCATTATCTGCCTTCAAAGAAAGGAAGAAAGGCATCCTTTCCTTTTTTGTCCATTCTGCCTGTGCATGTGCCTGTTGCAGGAGTTGCAGGACATGTGCATTCTGCCTTTTTTGGGATGAGAAGTCAAAGGTGCATGAAGCATTTGGTTTAGTTTTTGTCACAAATTGTATTGTTTTTTTTTTTTTTGACAAATTCTTGCCTTTTTGTTAATAAAACATGTTGAAACATTCTGTCTTTATTTCTCATCGCCAACTTGAACAGAGATGTTCTTTGATTGGTTTGTTTAAACAATGATTGGCACATTTCTTTCTAAAATGTCACAAAATATCTTTAGTTAAGTAGATTTTTAATTGACCCTTTTTTAGAACATGGCTTTACTATAACGAATGGTTCCTCATCATCTTTTCTTTCGGATAGTTTTGGAACTTGACTCGAACTCGTTTCTAAACAATTGTTCCTGTAATTCTTCACAATGTTTCAGAATAGATGGAATGGAGCCACACATCACCATCTCAGATCAGATTGTTTGCTTTTTGGTTGGTTGGAATACTTGGAATGACGTGCAAAGGTTTCAAAATTATTCTAACATGATGTCAAATTGCCAACTAGAACAATACCAGCACCTGTGTTGGCTTGTTTGACTTGACAACTCCGTCCCACCACATGCTCAGACATTGTGCCCATTTTTCATTGACTGGGACATTCCCTCCCTCCCTCCAGTCATTGACAATTTGATGCATGCATAGCTTAGCACCATGTTTTCTTCTGCCAAGTAGAGAGACAAGGCCTCCTTCCATGCACTTTCCACTGTACGAAGCTGAAAGATCATTCAATGAGATAGAGATTTGAGTGTTCTGTTTTCGGATCCCTTCAGAAACCACCAAAGTGCTCTTGTTGAAATACATGGCATGGACTTTTGGATTCGTATTTTGTGTTTGTGCAAGGTTTATGCTGTTTCTGATGTTCTGGTGGTGGATGTCCGATGCCTCTATTGCATTGATTGAGAGCTTGGTTGAGAGCTTTTTGAGAATTTTTGCTTGTTGCATCTGATGTCAGTGACTCCCTATGAAATTGCACGGAGAGACCTCTGTGACCAAAGCAGAAAAAGTGGAGAGCTTTTGTCAGGCCAATGTGCAATCACAGCACAGCACAGCATGGCATTGTGCACTGTTGTTTGTGCATATTGTTGCATCTTACGCGTTGGTTTAGTGCACTTGTAAATAAAAAAAAAAAAACAAAATTTCATTGCAACAACGACAGCAAAAACATCAATTGGATGGATTGTTCTAACCAACTTCCGAGTTTTTTTTTTTCTCAACAGATGTCCCTCACCTGGAATGGGAATGGAAGGAAAGTGGCGAAACGTCATGCCAATCCGAAATGTCTTTTCTTTCAATTTCCAAAGTTCCGTTTTGTGCCATGAACATTCAAATTCCGTTAACTGTAAAGGGTAACATTTTATTTCATTCCATTTCTTCTTGTTCTCAAAATTGATTGTCATCTTTTGCTTTGCTCGACTAACTCTGTTTTATTTCTAATTAAAAATTAGATGATTACTAAATTAGAAGGTGGAGTTTTGTTGTCGAGTTCATGTCTCTATATGAATTTTTATTCATTGTGAGATGAAGATATGCAGGATTATTGTCTTATTGTCTTGCTGGATCTCGGATAAGACGAGGTGAGGTTGCAAGCTGTGGTCCTTTGAATTTTCCATTGAAATCTCTTCAGAGAGCTCGGCCACCAAATCTTTGACGAATTCCAGCAGAAACGGAGAGCAGTACCAAATCAAATGGGCAATCGTTAAAGCAAAAGACAGGCAGTGAATGAGGAAAGGAATAAGTTATTGGAATTTATCGTTCAATCTGAGCTCTCTAATCCGTTTCAGGGGCCTTATTCAATTAGGCTTCCTAACTTAGGAGCCCTCCTACGCCAAGTTAGGAGGAGCATTCGGTATTCAATTGCGTCTCCTTAGTTAGGAGGCCTCCTACTTTAGTAGGACGTTAGTCGGCCTCCTAAAATCGCTCAATTCATTTATGTTGTAATGCCAGGAGAGTCTTAGGAGAGCCTCGGGGCTCTACTAACCTCCTCCTAAGGTGGAAACATGCATGTATCGCGGTGTTTTTGAGTTGTTGAACGAACCATCGATAGGCAATGATCGAGGAAATTATTTTTCTGGCAAAATAGAATATTTTGCCTGGACCGAGAGCATGGCCCAGATTCGAGCAGCAGCCGCACACACCCTCACTCGTTCAGCCACACTGCCCCGCCACTGTCGCCGAGCCCATGCCAGATACTTGCGTGCCCTCCACCTATATAACAGATGGCCGACACCTCGGGCAGCTCGATACCTCAGGCAGGAAAGCCAGGCCCGGCGCAGAGCATTCCGAGAAAAAGACCGGCACCATGGAACTGCAAAACACTCAACTACTTTGGATGTTTGACCAGACCATTCCATTAGTTCCTGAAGAAACAGTTCCTGCTTACTTGAGATGGCACAGTTATGTTGCCAGATAGAACGAAGCACACAGAGATTGAGCACCTCAGCATTGCTTGGTCTCATGTTTGCAACTTTTTTTAAAGCTATCCTTTGGCTTTAACTATGAATATGTTGCATGGAGCCATCTCATATTCTGCTTTACCTCTTTGCTGATCTAATTCTCATCTCTGCAGAGAAGTTTTATGCCCTTCTTCGAAATCAGGGGCCTTACTTGGGAGCTCTCCTAAGTTGGTAGGCCGATTTAGGAGCCGTCAAGGAGTCCGATTAACGAATTTTAGGAGCTATTCAATTAGGCCTCCTAAAGTCCAACTAGCGGTTGGAGCCTTCTGGAGATAGGAGGGCGTCGTGCACCTTGCTGCATTGTTGGTGTGGCAAAGCGGAAATGGTGAAAACCATCTGCTTTCAAATGCATCATGCCTCTCACTTCATTGCAATCATTGCCAAATTGCCTCATTGTTCTTTTGCTTATAAAAACCCATAAAAAACCAAGGTGGCGATCTCATCAACTCATCGTCATAGTGAGGAGATTCCGGATTGTTTCTAAATTTTTTCATGAAAGATACTTCTTGCGTAATGAAACTGAGTAGTGGCCAAAAGTTCTGTTGAAGTGATTTCATTTGTGTTTGACGGCAGAGTAATGCAACATTGATTCAACGGAACTTTCCTGTAAAATTATTTTCCTTTGCTAGGATAACGAAACTTGTTTAAACGAAATTTTCCTCTATGGATCTTTGTCCAGTGGCTTCGCTGTGAAAAGCAGCAGGGTGCGGTTATCCACATGGCGTTGAATTGTTTTGCGTATCGAATCTTGTTAAAAGTCGAAAAGATAAGTGGTGTTGTGCTGACCTGTATTCAAATCAATTCCTTTCGCTATTGCACGTCAAGTTTTTCTCGCTGTTCTAAGCTAACATTTTTCGGATGGGAGAAGCGAATTGAATGTTTGGCTCGAATTTTTGTTCGAACAATATTAATTTAGCTAGAATGGCTTTTTGTCTGAATAAAGTGACCAGCCATAATAAAGTGCATGGTTGATCAGAGCCATCCTAAGAAAGACCAGCACTTCAAACAAGAAAAACAAAGAAACTTAAAAATGGAACATGCCAAGCACTGTTCATCTGCAAGATAGTCAGCGTTTTTGGGAAACAAAGTCTTTTGGCGCAAAGAACGTTCACGAGTCTTAAAACTCTCAATTTCCTTTGAACAAAAGTTCTCGAAATTGAGGTTAGAAATTCGCTAACATTTGAGAGAGTTGAGAAGGATTATCAGTTCAGCCATTCGCCTGTTTTCGAAAATGACCACTATCAAGAATTTTCACTCAAATCTTTTGTTGCGCAATTGATCAATGCTACATTTGCCTGCGGAGATGGTCGTGATTTCTTACTTCTACTGTGAGGGAAAGAGTACGTTATTTGCTTTTGTTTTCGCAACTTGGCCGTTTTGCATTTGTTTCTGAAGGCGATTGAATTGCCTGTCGTCACTTAAAAAAATGTGAAATCGTAAAAGCGGAGCGAAAATACCAGCACACTTTCACAACAATTCATCGAAAAAGAACCGAAATTGTCAACCGATCGTTCAATCAATTTTGCTGCGAAAAAACGATGGCACATTTTGTCCCTTTTCTTTGCCTTTTCACTCACCTCTTAATTTGTTGACAGTCCATAAAAACAAAATCAACTTAGTCTCCATGGCAACAGCATTCAGTATTTTCCTTTTCTTATACCCAACCTAACCTGTCCTGCTCACCCATCCGAACCCAACCTAAATTAACTCAACTTTAACCTAACCCTATAACAAGATGCCAAGGTCTGCACCTGGAAATTGCGCTTTTAATTTTGTTCCCCAGCGCTATAAGATATGCCACTCCGAAGTCAACCGCAGGTGTCTGCGTGTTGGTTCGCGGTCAACCGGAGGTGTTTCTGTTCTCCACACATGGCATCTTTTTTCGGCGACCCTTGTGCTCTCATCAGATGTTCGATGATATCGACGACCTTGTGCATTTGTAGGATTTGATTCGATGACTTTTGGCGGCCCTTGTACAATTTGCCGATTTTCGTTTCATGACTTTTGGCGGGCCTTGTATTTTCTGGTTTTGTTCGATAACTTTTGGTGACTCTTGTACTTTTGGATTTTAGATGACTTTTGGCGGCCCTTGAATTTTTTGTCAGATTTCGTTCGAACCTAACTTTTGGCACCTCTTGTACATTTGATTTTGTTCGAAGACTTTTGAGGGACCTTGTACCTGATCGATTCGGTTTGGCGGGCATTGTCCATGTTTTGTTGTAAGCGAACAGTGCACATTGCTTGACGCATGCGCCAAAAATGATCATGGATATTCCTGAGTGGCACCGATTGGCAGGCCATATCGCGACTGGCGGGTGGAGAATAAACTCGGCAAGTCGAGAATAAAGTCTGTTTTCTCGTTTTTATCTGTTTCGCCTTCTTCGCTTCCGTAATATTCTATTTTCATAGTTCATAGTCACACCTCGTACCTGGCCGCTAGCGACCGAATTCTAGATCCACAGCCGGGATCGACGCTGGTTCTCGGAGAGGGGTAAAAAAAAAAAAAAGAAAAAACTCCCGTGCGGATCCAGTCCCGAATCTTCGGGATGCCGGTCCGCACAATGAGTGAGGAGCGAAGCAATCGTGGAGAGAAATAGCTGGTGGGCGGGAGAGCGGGAGAATGAAGAGTGGGAGATTGAAGAGTGAGAGATTGAAGAGTGGAATTTACCTGGAGATTCAACCCGTTCGCTGTCTGGCAGGTGGTGTTGGTATCTTCGCCCTACAGGACTTCAACCTGAACCTGTGCCCTGGTGATCACATGTTCAGGGTTGTGGTTCATCTGGAAGCTCCTCCGTCGTCCGCGTCCTCAGTCTCCGTCCCACTGGAGCTGTCCGGAACTGCGAAGATGATTTCCGTGAGCTTCTTCATCTCGCGTTTGTTGCCTGCCTCGTGTTCCCATTGTTGTGGCAGGATTCTGTATTTGTCGAAACAGTAGCGGAGTGACTCCCTCCAAGTGTGGATCGGTCGCCCAATCTTCCTCAGGTGGGTCTGATAGTCTGCCGCTTGTCGTAAGGGATGTTCTCGTGGCCTACGTCTAATGTGCGCCCAGTATCGTAACTGGGAGCCCGTGAGTAGTTTTACCACTGTTCGTCCCCGGAGTTCCTTCCTGACGTTCAGTGTTCGTCGCCCAGTTGCTAGACTGAGTCGCTGAAGGGTCCGGTGCTCCCATCTGCGAAAGCTGTTACGTTCGGCCTTTGTTAGAACCTGCCCGTCTGCTCCGAATGTCAATGTGGGTCGGATGACCGTGGTGTAGAGTGCTCTGGTGATGAACCACGGTATCCCATGTGTTACTAATTGGTGGACCTTAGCTGCTGCCACAGTTGCTTCCTGGGGGTGTGCAGAGGGCATCTTTGATGTACGGAGGTGAATCTAGCTCCTAAATATCGCATGGAATCGACGACGGGCACTATTCTGTCCATGATGACAACCGGGCGTATGGGACCCGTCGTCGTAGGCATGCGTGCTAGCAGCATGGACTTGTGGAAATTGATGTCCAGCCCGGTACCTGTCATGACTGTGGTAAGTTCGCGGGCGATGTCCTCCGCTGTGGTGGTGGATGAGGATACTATGAGGATGTCGTCAGCACAAGTGAGGATTGTGGGCAGGGTGAAGGATCCAATCTCTGGCAGCATTGGCATGCTTTCGTAGACAGTCTGGAGTATTGCTTCCATCACGTGTACGAAGAGCAATGGTGATGCTGAGCATCCTTGCCGGATTCCAGAAGTTCTCCACAATGGTCCTATCATTCTGCCCATCCAGACGATGTGCAGCTCCTCATGGAGGCACCACGCGCCGAGCCGCAGTTGTAGCGCCTCTGGCAGTTTGTCGTGACGCCAAATGATCTTCATTGTGTCATGCTTGACCGCGTCGAATGCACACCGGAGATCGAGGGAGAGTAGAAATGTGTCTAATCCTGCCCGCCATCGTTCCTCCAGGATGCGTCGCACCCAAAAGAGAAGGTCTTCTACTCGTCGGCCTGCCTGGAATGCTGCTTGGTTGTGCGAGAAGACTGGTTGATGTTGGCGCAGTTGATGCGCCATCAATTTGCTGAGCACTCGGTACGGGAGCGGTGCAATTGTGATCAAGCGATAGTCTGCCGCCGTGTGAGGCTTCTGCTGTTTGGGTATGGGTACTACTCGTGTTTGCAGCCAGTTTGCTGGGCAACGGCCGGAGTTCCATACGGTGGCTATCAACGATGCTAAGTGTTCCTGTATCGGCTTGGGAC
>JASGXE010010280.1:0-15492 GCA_030068105.1 Sinentomon sp. SZTP_YWyxl | reverse complement strand
TGTAGAGCCTTTTGCTGCAAAATCACAAGTGAAGGTCCCACCCCCGGCGCACCCCCTGTTTTCAGCTGGGGGTTGTTTATTTACTACCCTTCACGATTTGGGGAAAGGGGTGGAATCGGACACAAGCGACCTGAATTTACAAGACTGCTATCGAAGGAAGAAGATCATTTGTCGCAGCAACAATCTCCAACTAGGTAGGATTTCTGTAGATATAGGTAACGCAGTTCAATTTTCAGTACCAACCCTGTAGAATGAATGACACATAAGTAGACTGCAATGTAATGGGCAGGCCCATAACGATCAGTTGCATATCGTGTGGAAAAAGCTTTGAAATTTCAGTCTCGAAATTGCACAGACTTCAGAAATCGTGACTTGGACTGTGCTTTTTTTGGACAACTGAATCCCAGGACAATGTGTTTGTGTAAGTTTGGCAAGAGTCAATGTGAAATTCAATGGGTACCCAGTACCTACCTTGTTGGACCTTTTGCTGTCTATGTGCTCATGGTTTTTGCAATATTTTCTTACCTCTCCCACAGATATGCAACAGTATGCTGATGGTGGTCTCAGTTCAGACCCTGATTCAGAGAGGGATTCTTTAAAACCCTGGGAAGGTGATACCCCTGATGGAATGATTGCATCAGAAGTTTGTTTCTACAGCTTTTTTTCTTGTTTTTGGTCTTGTTTTTGTCTGCCTTCCTTTTCTATTTTCCTTGCAGCATGTTTCTTTCTTCTCTTTTTTGTTGATCCTGCTTCAGACGGTGCTCCCTACATTATCTTCCCTAAATCGGCTGTGTTTCTGTTGCCCATCTATTCGTTGACGAATAATGTTGTGGGAAGCATAACCAACAACGTTGTTTTTTTTTTTTTTTGGTGATGATACTGATGATTATCCATGTCATTTCTTGTTTCAGGGAGCTTAACAAATGAACCACACAAGTTTAGAGAAGTGCTCCCATCCATGCACTTGTCACTAATTATTTTCGGTCGTATGCAGCAAAGCCACTAACCCTAACCTTAAGCTTGAAAAAAGTCAATTCCACATTCAGATGCACCTTTCTCAACGATGGTAAAAGGAACACTGTTGTGCTTAGAAATCAAATTTTCCAACAGAATTCCACACATAAAATTTTTATGTATAGAAATCTGTTGGAAAATTTGATTTCTACACTCAACATTATTCCTTTTCCATCGTTAGAAAAGGTGCATCTGAATGTGAAATTGACTTTTTTCAAACTTTTGGTTAGGGTTAGTGGCTTTGGTGCATACGACCGTTTGTGTTCCAAATTCTTGGCACAGCATGAAACCGTACCTTTGCTTCAAAAATTTTAATGTGCTCCAACATCCAATTTGCTTCGCTGGTTTTGCTCAAATTTCGCTCAAAAGTCAGGTGATATGCCTGTTATTGGTGATAATTCAACCTTTGGCGATCATAAGGACACTCTAAACTTTCAGAAAATAGGATGAGTAGACAAGGTCAAGTTGTGACTTCTCAGGTTGACACATGCTTGAATTAACAATATTGTAACATTTCCAATACTTCGTATGCGAGTAGCTTTTTTTTTGTGAAAAGGTGAAGAAGATTGCAATGTTTTGATGGTTTTGAATTTGTTTTTATTGGCACATTTTCGCTGGAAAATTTCGAACCCCTATCCTGACCAATTGTGGAAACTCTGCCACTCTTAACAATAATTATTGATTTGGGCCATCCCACCACTCTTTGTTCTGGCACCGATCTTTATAATTTTCGAAACAAGAAAACTATTCTAGCACAGCATACAAGACATTTTGCACTGATTGATCAGTAAATGTCATTTGACATTTTTTGGCAAATGCTCACATGAATGCCTGAACCACGAGTTGTTGTTAGCATAGTTTGTTCCAGGCTTTCTCTAAAGCCGAATTTCCAACGATTATTAAGTGGATCGGACACAGCTGGAGAGCTGATTTCCTGCACCTAACCAGTGAACAAATTTAGGAAGCCTTCCTCTTTATTCTTATAGGGTTCACAGAAGGAAGTCGCTTCACTCTCTGCTGAATTCCCTACGACAGTTAAGCCGCCACCTCCACCACCACCTGTACCTCACTTAACTGTTCAAGCAGTTAACAAGACCATCTATCTGCCTGAAGATGAAGTCAGTTTATCAGCATTCACAATTCCTTCGGAAGCACCTGGTTCGTAACAGAATGCCATTGTACCAAGTGGCATGCTAAAAGTGATACGAGAGTCAAACGCTCGGAAACCAAATTGTTTGCCGCATATTTGCAGCCTTCCGTCCGAATAATCTGAAACTCCGAACAGGTTTCAGCATAGCAGACAAAAGCAGATGCGTATGTTGGGTCATATGCATCCGGCACTTTCTTTGCCGTCAGAACAGCATTAGCATTTGAGCAAGCCACTTGGTATTTGTCTTGAGCTTCTTTTTACTTTCTGTTTGTTGAAGCCGGGATGATGCAAATTGGATGGCTGCTAATGGGGACCTCCCCAGGGTTTTTAATTAGACTGCAAGATATTTTGACTGGTTCTGAAGTCTGGATGGGTTTACATTTTTTTTTTTTTTGAAATAGCTTGATTGTCTCATTTTGGTCGGTCGTCTTTGAACTTTTCAGACTGGTGCTCAAACGACTTGAAAATTTCAAGATCTTTCAATTATTGCTCTTTTGCGATGTCATCCATCATGCATGAAAGCTTGGCATTTTTCTGTTGATACTGTCATTGTCAAGAATGTTCAAGATTTTTATCGGATTGACAATTTGTCACTTTTTTACATGGAGTTTTTGGGATTGCCCTTCTGGCATGCATCTCAGTTGGTCCCTGATGACTGCACGTGATTAGCAGTTGAAAAATCTTGGGAGTTTTTAGCAATGGCGCCGGAGCCGGGGGGGCAGGAGGGGCAGCTTGCCCCCCCTGGAAAAAATCAGGAGGGGCATTGCCCCTCCTAAAACCCAGATGCTGCCACCGTTGTGAAGTATCTGGACAGGTCGCACTGCCCCTCCTATGATCTCATCACAATAGGCATTCCTTCACAAAAGGAGAAACTCCAAATTTTCACTTGTGGTAAAGGGTAAATGGTGAATTATAATGACCTTTTCTGCCAGTGCCAATACAACACTGCCTGCGCCGAACTCTTTGAATGCTGCACTGCAATGTGGTTTCATGCACTCCCTCTTTTTGCAGACGGAATGCATAATGCAACTCCTCAACTTCCCAATTCAACTCATACCTCTCCTCTCCTCTCTCTGTTCTCATGTGCTTACTCAGGTTATACACCACTGCACCAGCAGCACATTGCAGTCTGGTTATTGTTTAGAGTAGACCACCCCCAGAAGTTTGATCATCCCATTTTATAGGTACCTGAAAATGTGGAATTATTCATTTTTAAGAAAAGGGTCAGTGATGAGCCTCGTGCTTGTTCCGTGGATCTGTGGCGGCTGACTGATAACCTGAGCTGCACTGCAGAGCTGATAGGCAAACGCTTATGTTGTTGAATTGATTTGCTGCAATTTCTGTTCCAAACGCCATATGATCGAACAACTGTGACGTTCGCGCTGTGTGCTGTTTTTCTTGTGAGTGTGACTTTAAATAGGTCCACCCAGGCTGTGGCAATAATGTGGCATGGGAGAAAACTCTTCTTCTCCCTTCAACCTTTTAAATGATGGCAATGATGCCCAATTAGCATCATGAGTCTGCATTGAGATCTCAAATCGGTTTCCTACTGTTTCCTACTGCACTGGACTGGTGCGCACTGACCGTTCCAATAACACGGGCGAATAACAGGAGGAAGATGGTTCTGTGCTGTTGTGTATCGTGTTATTTTCCACAGTGGTCCGAAAGGCAAAAAAACTATTATGAGCTTGGAGAGAGCTGTGTAAAATTTTTTTTGCAACCGGATGACTTTATCATCAATTGATTGAAATCAATTATTCATTTTGTGATGAAAACTGCTTGAAAATAATCAGTGGGGCGGGACAAAGTTATTTAGAGAATTGAGTAAAATCCGATCAATTTCAAAGGGATATTTGGGGTTTTTTTTACTCAAATTGAGTAAAAAACACCTTTGTCACTATGGCACTGGTGACTGTTGAGTGTAAGTAACTGTTGTGACTGTAAGTGATTGTTGAGTTTTTCTAATATTCCGCAATTGTTCTGAGCGTTGTTTTTGGGTCGCAAATTTTCGCATATATCGAGAGCTTCTGGGGGGCTTCGCCCCCCAGACCCCCAGACCCCCCACCAGGGGCTCCGCCCCTTGGATCCCCGCCGGGTGGCTCCCGCCCCACCGGACCCCCCGAGCCCAGCGATGGGCCGCTGCGCGGCCGATGCTTCGCCCCCCCTGAAACTTTTTACTTCCGGCGCCCTTGGTTTTTAGGGCATTCCACCATCGGCCTGATAAGGTGAGCCTCTATTGACGGAATCATGCTGAGCTTCAAGGAAGCTTTCGACCCATTGCAACTCACCCTCAAATTCAACTCAATAACCAGTTCAACAGATGGATGTTTCAGTGATCTTGTGCAACAATGGAAAAGGTATGGGATGATATTTTTGCAAGACACATCTATCTGTTGAATTGACTATTCACTTGAACCTGATAGTGAGTTGCAATGGATAATATGGCAATTGACTAGTTCAGCATCTAATCATTGCAAACTGATGATATTTCTAATTTCTACCAAACACATCAATTGACTGCAAGAATACAAAAGCCTGCTTTTTAGCACAATGTATCTATGTTGCGTTGCTGTCTGTTGATTCCAGTGTGTTGCTGCCTTGATAGGTCTATGCATTTTTGCCTGTGTGGCATCCATGTTCATTGTCTGGAATTGTCTAACCACATTGCATTTTGAGCTTGTAGCATTTCACAAGTTAAACGCGAGCCCTTTCAGAGTCGCCACAAAAGTGGAACTTGTTACCAATCTGCCCATAAACCTGGGAGGAATAGGTGTTATTCACGAGGTTAAAAATTTGAAATAATTTGGGCCAAAGAAAAATCCCGATTTTGGCGACCCATCCCCTTTATTTGTGTTGTTTTCACATTTAACGTCTTCACGAAACATCTGGAATTCTTCCTCTCTTGATGCCGATGTTTTTCTGGTTTTCTACTTGTTGGCTGCAAGACCAGAAGTTTTGCATCACCAGACACAATTGAACGTGCCCGGTGGCGGATGCAGAAATTGAGAGTAAATGTCACTTAAAGCCAACAAGTTGCAGATAGCGACTGACTTTTAACACTGTTTTATGCAAATAAGGGTCATTTATCCTCCATAAAGCATCAGAAATAGCACCTTTTTGCCTTTTAGTACACTCAAAAGCCATCGTTGGACTCATTTTTCAAGTTGTGAGTAACCCAAACGTTCCGAAACAAACCAATGTGTTGAATAAACGACGTCTATTGCCCACAGAAACGATGTCCACAGCGCAATTGTTGGAATTATGCGGCGTGCACACCACAGTTTGGACAGTTTTTGGCAACTGTTTGATCCGGGAAATTGTCCGGATGTTCTATACACATCGACGGGTGGGTTAGACCTCGCGTTTTTATAGGGAGTTGACGGCCTTTCAGTTTTGATTCCTGGAGATAATATTTGAAAATTTTGCACTTTGCAGGTCACTCCTTCAGCTACGAGTGGATCCCCGTTTCTCGACCAGGTGAGGAGAATGCTGGCATCATGTCTAACAAGGACAAAAGTACTCTGAGGCTAACTAAATTGGTTCAGGGTGTCTACGTTTTCAAAGTCAAGGTCACTTTAGATGGAGCTTCTGCTGAAACATTTGCCAATGTTACAGTTCTACCACGTAAGAATTTTTCACTCGGAACTTTTGATTTTTATCGGCATTTTTTGGAAGTGGGTGCAAAAGATTTGGACTGTTCTCTGCAAGATACAGCTGTCAGCTGCAGTTTGACTGACTGTGGCGACTTGGCCAAAATGTTGCTTGTTCAGAATTCACAAAGCCTTTTTAAAGTTGTGTCTGTTTGCTTGAACCGCATTGCTCAGCTCCATGATGCCTATCCCCGTGGAAATTTTCTTTGCCTCCCATTTTGATTTTTTTTGCAACTCCGTGAAGTTGGGCAATAAATACATGCCTTAAATTTCATGTGGCCACAGTCCCAATATGATTTCATTTTCAAATGGTATACATTTGGGCATTCCCCTCCGGCAACTGTATTACAAACATGCAACAATGGAAGCTACTGTTCCCAGGTCAGATCTAAGCCTGAACTTCTAAATAAACCATTTTTAGAGTTATTTTCTCAATGGTAATTGTTATTAACAGCTGATCACACGAACAAGCCACCAGTAGCGATAATCAAGCCAGCCAATCAGACCGTCAAGCTGCCAACGAATAGTGCCGTTCTTGACGGATCTGGCAGCAAGGTGGACGTAAGCGATGGCGAAGGGAAGATTGTCAAGTTCAAATGGGATCTCAAACAGGGACCAATCGGATACCAGTTCAATCAGAGCAACATGACCATTTTGGAATTGCATGACCTTATCGAGGGAAACTACACTTTCAGGTGTGTGTTCTTGAAATGTCATTTTTGTGATCAAGAATACGTTCGTTTATTTTATGGTTTTGATTTCAACTGAAACTGAGGAAGGCGGTCGATACGGGTTGGATTTGGCAATCACTGGAGCCAGGGGCCATATTTTGCATCTGAAGTACCAACATTTCCACCAAGTTTCCATGAATTGCTGCAGCACGGGCCGTGATCAAAAGGTTCACAAGCCACAATCGCGAGAAAATGTCGGTGTACAGTAGCGAGAAAATTACTTGTGGGATAAGTACATGAGGTTTTTTCTATCTTACATAGAAAACTGTGAGAATCGTGATGATTTCAAAATCAAAAGATATCTTGTTGCACGGAAATTTGTGTCAAATCAATGTGGGGAAACTAATCTTGTTTGGTTTGACGTTTTCCCACAAATACTAGAAAAGTGATACCATATGTGGTAACATTAATTTTCTCGCTACTGTACATTGGACACATTTTTAGACCGTCAGGACGAATATTTGTGGGCCTATCATTATTAGACCTTCGCCTGCCTAAGTGCCCACTGATTTGGATTGACATTGATAAACTTCCGTTTTCTTCGTAATTTACTGACTTCAATTCAACAAGCTAGGGTAGCTGTCCTGGGCATAAAGATCGTCATGGAGTCTGACATTTTTGGACTGTTTTCCGTATGTCTTGAGATTTGGACCCATGGGGTTTGCAACCCTCCACAGTTTTCCCCTTCTGTTGCCAATCAGACCAATCTTCTCTGTGCCTGGTTAAAAACACATCATTTCTTCCTTGCTAAATATTTTCCTCAGTTTGACAGTCGAAGATGAGCACCAGTTGTCAAATTGGACCCTTGCCAACATCACAGTTCAAAAGGAAGTGGATTACCCACCAGCGGCCAATGCTGGACAAGATATTATCATCCACTTGCCACAGACTGAGGTGATCTTGAATGGCTCTTTGAGCACAGACGACAGGGGCATTGCCAATTGGGAGTGGTCATGGCTGAAGACTTCAGATGATGAACTGAAGGCTGTTGATATGCAGGTAAGAAAGTTTTTTTCCTCTCTTTTTCTGCAAGGACATGTTTTGAAGCAGGTAAAAAACTATTCTGCGAGATTTCTCCGAGTGCTCAGAATATTAAACCCCTTTGCCAGAGAGATAGTAAAACCGACATCTTTGGCTTTGCTGCAAATGTTGCCAGAAATTCTGCATTTCTTGTATGCAAAGGAGAAGTCCAAAACCTGGGAAGATTCTTTTGAGGGTGAGAATGCAAAAATTGACCTCATCTACACAAAAGTATTAGGTACGTAATTATTAATTAATGCTTCGAATAACCTGCTTGATATTTGCAGGTTGTTTAAGACTGATTTTGATCAACCAGTTTTTTCAAAATTTACAAAACTGTTTTCTGTAGACGGTTACATCAGTTTTGACCCTTATTGACCAAGATATAAAGGGTTCCGTGGAGAACCAGAGTGGTCCTCTGGACCACCCTCTTCCTGTCTATGGAGTTGCGGTGCTAATTCATTTTATCCTGGGACAAAAATGGAACAAAATTAAATTGCGAGGGCTGTTCAAAAATAAGCGAGACTGATGTCGCTACCTAATAGGTCAATGGAGGCAAGCGACATTTTTGGCCAAATTGAGTTAAGTGCATTTTCGGAATCAGCGTTCAAAACTGCACCTTGTGGCAAAATATGGCAAGCCCCAGTGCAATATTTAATGATGGCATTATGGGGCAAGCAACATGGTGTGAGTTGGGAATCTTTTTTTCATTTGTGGCAGAATGAGCTAAGTGCCTATCATTTGTCATAATGAGGCAAGCGACAGGGCTTTTTTTTTATAGGGCCCTGCTCCAGGTTTTGGTAAATTGAGGCAAGCGACATGCAAATTGAGGCAAGCGCATCTGTCCATTGCATTGATTATTGAGTTGAACCTGAGATCAAGATGGAATGGGAGCCAATTCTCTTCTTCACACCATTTTTCCATTTAGATGTCAGTGGTAGTGCATAAATTAACAATTGCACTTGCTCTGTCTTGTCTACTAAAGATAGCATTTCAGCACCAATTCACAGGAAACCAGCATCAAAAACTAGGCATCAAATTAAGGGTTCAAGTCAAGCTAAGGGTTGAAGGACCACACCTACCGAAACATGACAAAGGTGCAGGGATGGGTAAGTATGCCTTACACCCTTTTGTATAATACTAAAGTAATACTAAAGTATTATACTAAAGTATTATACGTGAGTTTTCTACGTATAATATGTCGTATTATACGCATAAAACTGTTTTATACGTACGTATTATACGAATGCAAAAATTTAACATGCGTGACATATGACTCGGGGTGCAATTTGACAAGGAATTCAATTCTGAAGTCATTTCACATCTCAGGGCAGTGTGGGAGGAATTAAACCTGATAAGTTGTCGGAAATGATGACGATCGCAGGAAGGCATAACAGTAACAGCTCATATTGCATTTTTAGATTTTTGTCTAAAATGATGGCTTTCTTTTCAAAACGGGTCGCATTGTTGTACGATGTGGGCTGCCGACGAAAATCAAGAAAAATAATTGCCATTTTCATCTGAGCTGAAAATTCCCTGGATCATTCGCTCTGCCGATGATGCATAGCATAGATGAACCATAAGCTGTCCAAGTTCTCAAATGCCAGAATTCTCACTCCCATCCTGCAGCTGTATTGGCGACGAAAATCGAGAAAAATAATTGCCATTTTCATCCGAGCTGAAAATTCCCTGGATCATTCGCTCTGCCGATGATGCATAGCATAGATGAACCATAAGCTGTCCAAGTTCTCAAATGCCAGAATTCTCACTCCCATCCTGCAGCTGGATTCTTGCTTGCATCTGGCATGATTTTGACCGAACTTTAGTTTTTTTCAACATTAGAAGTTCGCGCAAGAAGTTCTTAGAAGTTCGTGCATATACATCAAAAAAAAAAAAAAAAAAGAAGTTCGTGCGGGATTTTCTGCCATGTCTCTGCACTTATATTGGGCGAACGTTTTTTTTAGTTTGCACTCCACCGAATAGTTATAGTAGAACAGGCTCTAATGACATTTAGGCAATCATCAATGGCGAACAGCAAAGTTCTCAGAAAACATCAAAGTTCTTCATGTACCTGCCTGGGAAAGGGAAGGGAAGGCAGCGAAGGGAAGGATACGCGACCGTCGACTGCATTATCTGTAAAGAGGCAAGGGTAAAGTAAGGAGGGATAGGAGTTCGGAAAACATATCGGAATGTGTACGGAGCCTAGTCATATAGCATTCAATAACAGACAACAATCACAGATGCAACCACTCAAAAACACCCCAAGCAAACATCATCAACCGGCACACACCCACACCCATTCACAATCTCAAATGAAATAATGGAAAAAAATAAAAAACTCGTTGAAAGAAAACGAAACGATGTGATGAAACAATGATGAACCAATCGTGATCAGATAAAACGATCGTGCCAATGATTGCATGGTTATCCAGTGCATTATGCTAGGCCTTCACTCCAGTGCCGAATGCATTAGTAGTGAGGTGGTTTCAAGCATGTGTGCTTGCCATTTACTGGCTGTCACTGCTGAGTCGTTTTTCTGGTGATCGCAGAAATCTGGACCTCCAGGCAGTCGGATCAGAAAGAGTATGGGCACAGGAATTACTGAATCGGCCAATTGAAGTTGGGGAAGGCAGCTCCGGATTGAATCCAGCAGTCAGGATTTCTGGGGCCACCCTCGTTATGGTAGGTGCCCACTTCCGCTGCTAATAAGGGTTGCAAAAGTGAGACAAACATGAGGTTGGTTTTTGGCACTTTCTCATTGCCACCATTCTTGCATCCATTTGCTGCTTAACACGATTGTCACCAATGATGTTAGTTTTTTGCCTTCTCCTATTTGTCATTTTTGGTTTTCTGTGCACTTATCTCTTTTACAAGGCACATGAGCGCCATACATCTGGACCAATGTAAAGATCTAGCCTAAGTGAATAATTCCAATTTTGCAGCATCAACTTTCACATGATTGGTGCACATAGCCACAATAATTGTAGGGCCAACTTGAAAGCAATTGTGGCGATTCAGGGTTAACTGTTTTTTTTGTCTTTCATTGATGATGATGCTTGTTATTATTTAAATGCAATACCTAAATAGAATAGAATGTTAGCATGTTAAAGTGCATCTTTTTCTGCAAAAAATGAGGTATCACTCGACTTTTAAGTTTTATACATTTTCTGCGTGTATTATGTACGTATTATAAGCACGTATAACCGGCCGATTTCCAAAAAGAAGATTAATCCGCGAATCGTCGCGATCCGTGGATCGATGAGTGTTGAGCAGGTTGACCACAAGCATTTGGATTCACATCGATATAGCGAACGACAAGGTCAACCATGTCACCACTCGTCGATCCGCGGATAGAAGCGATCCGCCGATTAATCTTCGTTTTGGAAACCGGCCGAATATGTGGAGTTTTATACGTTTACCCATCCCTGCAAAGGTGTTGGTTTTTGATGCTGGTTTCTGCACAAACGATGCAAAAATGCAATCTTGCTTTTGCCACCATCACAGAAAATAAATTGTCACCATACAACAGCCAATGGCCAACACTTCGGACTCCACAATGCATCACCCTTTGTAAAACTGAAGCTGTCTCAGAATTCAGGTTGATGTTGCGAACAAGGTGCAGATCAACCAGAGTGTCGCCTGTAGTTCTCTTCATCTTTTTCATCATCTCTCATAAGACTTGATTATTTGTGCATCTTGAATAATACCCCCATTTGATTCCACATAGAATGGCCTGGACATTACACGTATAGCATTAAAAACCTAAGTTGCATTGCAAATGGAAATATTTAATTGACTTTAAAATTATTATCTTTTGCATTGCTGTATTTAAATCATTATCTACAGTATTTTCACAGATTCGTCTTTCATTCAGGCAAAACCAACGCAAACAACACATTAGTTGACAATTCATTGCTTGATACTTACACTGTTGAGCTACTTCAGAACTTCAAACTCATCAGCAATGGTGCTGTCATAGCTAGATATGTGTGTTAGTTAAATTGAATTAATTACTTCCAATTAATTAACACACATACCTACTGGCTATGGCAGCACCATTGCTTCAATGTAAAAATTAAACTATCCAATGATGACAATCTGAAGATTGCGAGGTAAAAACTAAACAATGTGGGACCAGGCAAAACAAGATACTGAAAACTGTTTTGATGGGGTTTGCACACATCTAAAAGTCCCATTTTTGCAACTCCACAACCCACTTTGGAGGAAATGAAAACATTGTATGCAAGTAGGACCAAAACAAAGAATACAAGAACTGTTCCAGGGAAATGTTACATCAGATTACCACTCATTACTCAATGGAACAGTTGTTGCATGCCAATGCCATTTTAAGGCAAGTACACAGCATTTTGTGAAATACAATGTGACGGAAAACTGGACCTTTCAAGGCAAGCGACAAAAATCCGGCGCATGCCTCAAATTGCCAATTCTCTCGAAACATGCAAAATTGAATTTTTGTGGCAAAGTAATGCAAGCGACAGATAACCTGGCTGATTAATCCTCAGATAACACGTTTTGCAGTCAGCAAAACTATGCAAAAGGTGCAAGGGCCACTGTGGAAATGACAGGAAAAAAATCTCGACGCTGAAGGCAGACTCACAAAAGAAAATCAGTTTTTTGTTTCCCCTGTAAAATTTGAAAAATGTCGCTTGCCTCCATTGACCTATTAGGTAGCGATGTCATTGTGACCTTCCCTTGGCACCCTGGAGATTTCTTTTGTCCCACATTCAGAAAATGGTTGTTGCGTGGTACTCTGGTCTAATTTCACAAGAAGTGCTCCAGCCTTGTGGATCTTGGATGCATTTGAAAATTATCTCTTGAATTGAAATGCCGGAAATTTCCTTGTTTTTGCTATATTAGACAAAAGTAAGTCGTCGTTTTTTCTGCAGCTCTCCAGGAAAAATTATTAATTTCCTATTCATTGTGTTGGGGGAGAGTCTGCTCTTTCTCCAGCCGATGTTTTCTCTATTTTTTCTGATACCGATGAAAACGAGAGCAGTTTTTTCAGAAAAGTTAACCCAAAATGCCAACAACATTAAGCAGAGGGCATTCCATTGATTACTGGAACAGTTATTGAACAGTGCAGAGCCTTATATGGGAGCCAGGAGTCTTGGGCTGCATCAAAAAGCATCAATGGCGAGAAATCTCATGGAATTTGGAGACATTTGTGGAAAAAGTTCCTGGTTTTTAAGAGAGGTTCCCAACACCGGTTTTTGCTGAGCGACAAAAGACGCGAATCAAGACGAAAATCTAGCCAGGAAAGGCATTGGATGCGCACTGCATTCAATGTTCAACCACACTTGTACCCAATGCGGTTTTTCCTTTTCTACAAAATGGCCAAGCATGTGAAAAGCAAGTGTTTTCTCTCCGGTGAGCTGCATTCAAGGGAAGCGGCAGATTTTCAAACCATCCTGATAAAACACCCTGTACCATCGGTTTACCGGCCAGCATAATTTGTATAAACAAGTGAGTCAGTGCAGAAGAAGGCAATTTTATAGAAAATCACCGAGCGAATGAGATGGATGAAGAATAGGGAGAATTATCACAAAAGTCTCACTTGTTTTTGAATAGCCCTCGTACAATTAAGCAATCGTTGTCCAATCAGGCAAAAAGTGATTTCATCTTTGGTCTGAAAATTGTCTGAAACTCATAGAAAATCATATGAATAAGCGTGGATTGACAGGTTAGAACCGATATTAAAATTTCATCCACAGGACTGGGTGGAAAAGTTGTTAAATTGTTTGCATTTCTGGTTCTTGCGGCAGGACCTCTGTCTGTTCCATCGTGAGTTTTCCTTTATGATTTCCGTCATTTTTCCCATCCAGTACACTAGAACATCAAGTGCACATGTTTCCAATTTGGAGAAAGGTGTCTATACATTCCAGTTGAAAGTGACTGACACAGCTGGTCAGAGTTCAACAGGCCAAGTTCATGTATTTGTTCAACCTGCATCGAACGAGCCACCCAAAGGTAAACATTTATTCCAGCTCATTGCATTGTTCAGAAGTGCTGAAATCGCCTTGGACAAATTAAAGGGTGCTAAGTGCAAGCAGAGAAGTGAGAAATATTATTGAACAACAATGAGCTTTAAATGGAAAATCGCAGGAGTAGAAATTAAAGTTTCTTACACTTAGCTCCCCTTTAATTTGTCTACGGCGAAATATGGGTAGCCCGCGGCCTTATAGAGCACTGGAAGGGTTGCCATATCAGTTATTTTATGCCAGGCACTCACAGGCAGCTTATGAGATAAGTTTATTAGGTAGGTACCGCATTCATAAACGCCAAATTAAAAAATGTAGGTAGATCACTATGCAGTGCCATTGATTTGTGCTCACCATGGACTTGACTACACTCGGCTACTTTTATGTTAGTGGGCTACAAGCTAGTGAAGGCTACTTTGAATCCTGGCAGGCTGGAGAAGTCTAAAGAAAAAATCTGGCCAGGAACTTGTTAGCAAGTGCATGCTTGGTCTAGAGTCTCTTGAAATCTTCGAGTACGAACTCCACAGTCTGTTGTTGCCTTCTTTCAACCAAAGGAATATCTAATTTTCTTAGTGTTTAATTTAATTTAATTTGCTGGGACACAGTCCAGCGCAAATTAACAAACACAGCTAAGCTTAGTCAGTGTACATGCAAGAATGAGGCAACAGCAACTTAATTAGAAAAGACAATAACCAAATTCCAAAATAACAAATTGCAAATTTTACAAACAAGAAGCAATGGGGCATGATCAACACCACAAGAGCTGTTACTCAGGGACCACATTCAGCACATTCCTCTTGAACTTATTTAGGGTTAAATCCTCCTCATTACCAAAAACATCAGCACTTAAGGCATTCCAGTCATTGACAGTTCTATTTACAAAGGAAAACTTTCCAACATCCCGACATGTATGCCTAGCCATCAACTTGAAATCATGATCATGTCTGCCTCTGTATGTGGGAGGAGAAAATGTTCTCTTTCATTTTTGACCACCCACCAACACTGTTCAATGCTTGAAAGAGACCTCCTAATCTGGATACCTTCCCACGCTTAGCAAGGGAAATCCACCCCAGTTCTGAAATCAGAGAAGAAACACTACTTGCGAAGCTATAACACCCAGAAACAAAACGGTTTGATAAAATCTGGTGTGTCTGGAGGCCAAATTCTGTACGTAGGTACCTTTTTAAAAAATTCCTCAATTTTACAAACCATTTGTTTTATTTCCTTATTCTATTTCTGTGATGCTCGCTCTTTCTGTGCCCATGATGATATGATGTCGGGGACCACCAGGTTTTATCTTGAGAAAATGCACAGGAATCAGCTTTGTGCTTGCTTTGGGTGTTCATTTTCTTCATTGATTGCCTTGCTTTTTTGGAAACAAAAATGCAAATGGTTCAAAACTGCATTTTTATTGATAATTTTAAACTTAATCGCCTGCCTAACCATGTGATTTTTCTTTGCCTCTTTGTAGCAAATGCTGGCCCACCACAAACAGTTAAACTGCCACTTACCTGGGCATTTCTGAATGGCTCATTGAGTAAGGATGAAGTACGGATAACCAAATATAAGTGGACACAATTGAGGTATGCTATGACTGAATTATTGTTCATGTTTGGAAACAAACGTTTCCCATATGATTCGACATTTTTATGCGCCATTGGTCACTCAATTGTTTTCTTAAGATTTAAAAATTTAGTTAGTAAAATTTAATAAAATATGTTAAAAAAATCGGGGGCTATTGGATGGAGAGTTTTTCTGAAGGTTCTAGTCAGATAATTTTTGTTTGATTTGTGTCATTCTCATTGATTTCCCTTCTATGGCAAAGGATGTGGGGCTTTGATTAGGGATCCAAGCAGTCCAGGGCAACCAGATCCAACCGGGATGCGGGTCCATTGGTCCAAGCACACCATGATGGTAACTCTGTTCAC
>JASGXE010010279.1:0-14733 GCA_030068105.1 Sinentomon sp. SZTP_YWyxl | reverse complement strand
AATCTTGCATCCCAACCGGGGAACAATCTCAGTTGCAAATTCATACCAAATCCTTGTTGTGAATTTGCAGACCTTTAAGGATCCACATAAAGATTCATACCGGTGAAAGGAAATACTTTTGTGACATGTGTAGTTTCAAGAGTATTCAACTGTGTTCGTTTAAGGCCCATTTGAAGATTCATGAGAAACGGTCTGCAGGAGAGAATACTTCGACACCTCCCAACGCTGAGGACATCTGAATCTGCATTGCGGCCCACAATGCTATAAAACAATTAACCCGCTGTGATTGCAGACTTTGGTTAGAGGTTCCGTGTATGGAAATATTTCTCGGTTCAAAGTGATGTGTTTTATTGATTTTCTTCTTTGTTGTGAACAAATGCCCAGACCTGTGATGCACTGTGCAAGAAGAATGCTCAAATCTCTGCTTTTAATATGCCAGAAATATCAGTTAACTGTTCTCTCGAATCATAAAGATTAACATGCTAAAATGCAAACTAAGAACTAAATAGAGAATGGAAGCATCTCCGTGATAAAAGATTTGTGTATGGCAAGGTTAAAATTAAAATATATTAGAAGCGTGCACTCGAAGTTCGTTCTCATGACACTGATAGTTCACGATTTTGCAGACTTGCACAGAATTCCCTGTTGCGAAATGGCATTTCACTTTAGCATGGTGAGAGGTGGTTGCCACAAGGGTCAAGGAGTTCAACTTTCGCATGGTGATCGGTTGCCATTATCGAGTTGTCTAAATTAGATGGGTTTTCTTCTGTGTGTCACCGGGGTTATTCACAGATAATGCACCTCAGGTTAAGCTCTTAACTCCGATTACGGAGATGAAATTCCCTGTGTGAAAGAATAACTGAAATGGCTGAAACTGGATGGATGATCATAAAATCATGAAACAGATTGAAATCACAAAATGATACTCACTGAAATAGAGTATGGCACAGGTTAGGTTACGAAGAGATGTTAAATATAATTGAAATCGATACGAGAGAAGGAATTGGCATGATCATGCGATCACCTCACAAAGGCATCTCAGAGAATTTCTGCAAATCTGAAGAGTACTTTTGTTGCACGTGCTGATAAAGACTGTGCTGGCATGGTGATTCAACTTTTTGACAGATTTGATGATATGTTGTATTTCTGTGTTTTACACAATGTCACTGATTTTTGGTAGATTTTAGCGATTCGGACAATTCTATCGAATTTTAATCGTTTCGAAAAAATTCCCCATATTGCCACATGAAACAGAGTTAACGAAAGAGCATATGCTCTTGCAATCTGATTTCGTTAATCGTTTCCATTGCAAGTGATGGGGAATTAGCAATTCCAGTTGCGTGTAACCCTCGATGGGTTATTTGTGGGGCCAGAGAGTGGCGGGGAGTTTGCCAGATAGCTCCCCAACAAGGGATTTAAACACCCAAAGAATGATAAATAAAATGATATAATATGAAATTTGTGAATTCTAAATCTGAAGAAATCGTATTTTTTGCTGGGAGCCCACTTCAAAATTTTGAGGAAGTCCTCTTTGGCAAACTGTGGGGTTGGAAAGGTGATGGAAGTGGGTTTTCAGCATGGGATGCATAGAGGGTTGTTGTGGCACACGTGGAATGGGTGTGTAGACCAGGTAAGGGGGAAAGTACAAAGTTCTTGCAAAGTATTTCTTCCTGGATTCGAGCCCACTGCAAAGTTTTTACCTTTATAAGTGCTTCTTTTAACTCTGAAGTAACATCTTGAAATGAATTTATAACTTTCCATTGGGCATCTTGGATTTCTTTTAACTAGAATAATAATATGAGTATCTTTGTAAATACGGTAAATTGGAAACCCCAATATTTTGAAGCAAACAACGTCTAAAAGCTTATTTACTAATCTCGTGCAGCATTTTAGAGATTGTCTTGGCCTGAAGCTGATGGCTTTTCTATCAGTTTCCGTTTTTTTCTCCCCCAGACATTGCTTGCTTTATTTCTCAGCCATGAAAACCGTGCATTGGATTTGCCACACTTGGAATAAAAAAATAGTCCATGCATAAACATACGAGTATCATTTTCTTTTCGAGAAATATTTTCAATGCACAAAATAAAATTTGGCAAGCCAGAACACACCTTGGTACACAATTGCAGGACATCTGTAATGAAAGGGAAATTCTCTGAAAAATTCAAGAGGTGAAAAAACCCTCTTGTTGTTTTTGAATGTTAATCAGCATGCTCTTACAAGAACAGCATCTCCAGAAATATTTGACGGGCCATTTCGTAAAAGGATTTGACTGGAACACCGGCAATCAGCAACCAGCTCGCCAGCCAAAGAGGCGGCTATACCGACAGCAAAAAGATGTGTTTTTTTAAAGGTGGGGGGGTAGAGGGTACAAAAACCAACTTTGTCAAACATTATGCGAATGTGTCCAACTTTGTACATACAGTTCGATTATAAAGTTACCCGAACGATGGAGCTGCATTTTTATCTGAGTTCCTGTTGATGCACGTAATAAATACGCACGTGGCTATGAAAGCTGGCTTTAGAGGGTCGCAGTACATTATCTACCTGCTGCTGTAGCCACTATGACGTGATTTATTAGGGCTCGACTTGAAACTGCGCGACAGCAGGAGCTGCTTGTTCATCATTTGTGGTGGTGCGTATCCGACCGTTTCTTGGGGCATGCTTCACTGAAAAAGTAGCCTTATAGCGATTGTACAAATGTGGCGATTGTACCATGTACAAATAAGTCAGCTTTCATAGCCACGATCGTCTTTAGGTTACGTGTATCAACAGGAACTCAGATAAAAAATGCAGCTCCATCGTTCGGGTGACTTTGTAATCGAACTGTATATTCCTCATGATAACAGCAATTTCTGTGCAAACTTTCAGACCAATATCTCAACTGGTTCCTGAGTTATTTGCAAAAACGTTGAAATTGACCGAGCAAACTTTTCACATGCGCCCAGGGAAATGGAAAAGAAATTTTTACTTCTGTTTTCACCAAGTGGTAGCCAATGCATGTAGAAACTGACTGGCATTGCAAGATTTTCAGATCTGGGATCCCTCATGTATGATTTGTGGTCAGCGAAAAACTGTGTGAAAAACTGCGAAAGCAGTTTGTCTACCTAAAAAGAGAAACGTCCTGGAAAAGGCATTTGGAGGCCAAAAATCGAAATTCCAGCTACGCGTACATCAGTGGGCTAGAATATTTTTTTTATGTAAACGCTCAAAATTTCAGCATTTTGTCACCATTGGCTGCATGGTTATGCCTTACGGAAGTTGAATTTTTGCTTCAAAACACAAAGTGCTAAAACATTGCGTTAAACTTTGCGTTATGTAACGTCATTTTCGTGATGACGCAGTTTGCATCATGATGCAATATCTTCTAAAACCAGAGCAAATGAGAAATAAATAAAAAAAAAACTGCATATAACTGGAATCAGCACACTTCAAGGAACAATTATTAAAAGAGAATTTGGACCCTTACTTGGACCCCCATTTTGGACCCCCCCACAATTTTCGACTATCGATGCTTGCAGTCCCAGTTTTTGTCCTTGTGTTTTACAATCAGTTGAAAAATCATCTCGCTGCAAAATGGGAAATTGGGTTGTGTTTCAATGATTTAAGCAAATTGGGGAATCCGGGGAAATGTGAGGGTGACCTGGTGAAAGGACAATGTAACAGCATTCTGCACAATGGGAGAGGAGTCACCAGCTAGCAGAGTTCCTTAAGCAATCTCCGGTAATGAGGAGAAAACAAAGTTCACAGGCAATTGAATTGAATTTTTAATTCTGAGTCACATTTAAAAAACGAGTGACAGTGGAGCTCAATATTAAAGTTGACAGTGAACAAATGCTTTTTGGGTAAAGAAATGGGTTTCTCATTTGCGAAAGGTAAGTGCTAAACAGCAAATTCTGTGAAACAATGCAGTGTGAACAATTCACCACCTTCGCGATCACTTTGCGGATCACTTTTCCTGTCCAACCCAACTGTATTGTGAGCAGTCCTTTGCCTCTATTGTTCTGGACCCAAACATAGTACTCGTCGCACCATAAACTCAACGAAAACTTCTGGAAAGAAACTGAAAATTACTGAAGTTTTTGAGAAATCCAATAAAACATGTGAAAGCAAAAAGAATTGGCCCCCAGCAGGGTGACAGGGAAATGTGTTATTTAAATCACAACATAAAAAAGGCATTGCAAAATCGTGAGAAAAGAAAACCGAGAATATGGTGGTGGTGGAAAATCTGACTTGGAATGATCGAATCAGCAAACAATGTCACCAAGTGGCCAAACTCCGTGACAAGTCGAGAAATGTGTAAACTGCATTTCAACATGCGATAAAAAACATCAAAATTTTTTTTGAAAAAATGCAGAACTTTATCTTGAATCTTGGTTACCAAAGTAGAAGGATGATATTTTCCAAAGGCTGTTATCCATTTTGTCCCTAGCCACGTTGCCAAATTTTGGATAATTCAATCCTCAGAACAATAAGGTTTGTTTGGAAGGCCACTCCAACAAATTGGTGGAGTCTCCAATTTTGGTCTTCAAATTTATCGGATTATCAAATCCTTCACTCGCCAGTGTCCTGTTTTCCATTTCTTTTCTGTCTGACCCGAATTTTTCGACGTAGATTTTTTGTGGAATCAATGTTGTCAAGGAGTTGTTGGCTGGCAGGTTGATCATGTGCCCATCATTGCCCTATTTTCCCTTAATTCTTTTTGTTCGTTGCATTTTTTGACCCCTCTCAATTCCTTGCAATTTGAAGTTGCATAATATTTTGGGTGTTTTTAACCCTCTACACATGGTGCCATAACATATTCGGTAATGATGATAAATGATAATCTATTTTAAGCAGGACGTATTTGGGAAATGATGATAATCTGATCCCAAAGGAGTGTCATGCCATAATTAATATTTGTTTTGCTAGTTGTCAAGAACCATATTTCTAAAATTGCGGCTGAACCTCAAATGCAGTAATGTTGAAATGCTTATTTTGGTGTTCCCGTGGATATAACGAGGCATGAAAACCCTCAGGATATGTGTGACAGTTCTCTTCGTTTCGGGGCATCAAACATGTGATTTTTGCACTGCTTGCCAGTGCTTTGCAGGGTCTCTTTGCTTGGATGAACCAGCTGGCTTCTGACACCCATGAATCAGGAATTAGTCCAGGCAGCATTTTATGCGTCAAACTCATGAGCTTAACTCCAAGATGACTCAAGAGCCCTTTGTCCTGCGCCAGGTTTGCGCCAAACAGGAGCGTTTCCTGCGCCTGACCAATCCATTCCACTCTTGCGCTAATTACCGCCTTTTTCTCCAGTTGCACCCAACGACTTTTTACTGCGCCCGACGCATTGATGGCACTTGATCCAAACGTGTGCGAAGCATGCGAGTTTCTTGCGCTTTACTCGCATTTTTCGCATGTGTCTTTTTGGCTCATTCCAGCACATTTTGACGGAAAGAGGAACGTGCCTTTTCTGAGTAAAGCCGGCGCCGTACTTGCGCTTGTCACAGAAAATTCGCATGGGCCATTTTTGGTCTTTCTGTTGAGTTTCGCGCAAGGAATTCGCAAAGACAGTTAACATTTACCATTTCTGGTGAGATGAGTGAGCCTTATCCATTCGTATGGATACGAATGGATAAGGCTCACTCATCTCACCAGAAATGGTAAATGTTGATAGACCCATTCGTGGTGCACGTGCTTCAATTGCAAAGACAGTTGCGGCGCATTATGGAACATCACGTGATACCGGGACCCTCCCCACATTGAAAAAAGTTATTCTCTCTTGAGAAAATAACCTCTTGCATCTCTCTTTTCCTGCCCTGTCCTGCAACATGTCTCGTTCGCCTTCTGCGTTCAAACTGAAGTCTCCGTTTTCGTCAGTGTTTTGGTCTTTGGTTTTTTTTTGCCCCGGGGATGTGCCCATGCCTGTTTTGGGTGTGTGCTCGCGGTGATTGGCTGTTTTTGGGTGTGTGCCCGGGTGTTTTGGGGATTTTTGGGTTTGTGCCAGGCATTATTTGGCTGTTTTTGTGTGTTTGAACGGATGTTTGGCTTGTTTTTGGGTGCGTGCCCTGGGCTGCTTTGCTGTTTTTGGGTGTGTGTGTGTGTGTGTGTGTGCGTGCGTGCGTGCGTGCGTGCGTGCGTGCGTGTGCGTGCGTGCGTGCGTGCGTGCGTGTGTGTGTGCCTGGGGATGTTTGAATATTTTGATATGTTGTGTGTGTGCCCGGGATGCTTGGTTGTTTTTGGGTGTGTGCCCCGAGAGTGTATGGCTGTTTTTGGGTGCTTTGGGTGAGTGCTCGGGGTACTTGGCTGTGTTGTGTGCCCGGGTATGTTTGATGTTTTTGGGTGTATGCCCTGAGATGTTTGGCTGTTTTGGATGTTTTGTGTGTGTACCCGGGATGTTTGGCTGTTTCTGGCTGTGTGCCCAGGGATGTTTGTCTGTTTTTGGGTGCGTGCCCTGGACTGTTCGGCTGTTATGGGTGTGTGCACAGTATGCTTGGGTGTTTTTTTGTGTTTTGAGTATTTTGGGAACGAGTTGTGGATGCTTGGCTGTTTTTGTGCGAGTGCCCGGAGATCATTGTCTGTTTTGGGCGTGAGCCCGTGGATGTTTGGATGTTTATGTGTGTGTGCTCGGTGTTGTTTGGCTGTTTAGTTGTTTTGGGTGTGAGCCCTGAAATGTTTGGGTTTTTTGGTGTTTTGGGTATTTTTTGTGCATGCCGGGATGCTTCTGTTTTTGAATGTTTTTATGTGTTTGTGCTCGAGAACGCTTGGCTGTGTTTGGGTGTGTGGTCGGGATGTTTGGCTGTTTTTTGCGTGTTTAGGCTGTTTCTGGCTGTGTGCCCGGGGATGTTTGCTTTTTTTTTTTTGCTCGGTAATATTTATCCATTTTGGGTTGTCTTTGGGCACAGTTGGTGTCATGGGTATTGCGTGCGTAAACCCTGCGCCTGGCACATGCGCTTATCCTGTGCCATTCGGTGCAAAGATTCGCATGAGCTTTTTGTGGGTGTTTCTTGAGTAAATCATGTGCCTGCATGCACCTGGCACATGCCCTTTTCCTGCGCCTTTCAGCGCAAAGATTGCATGGGCTTTTCGTGGGGGTTTCTCGTGTAAATCCCGTGCCTAGCGCATGCGTTTTTCCAATGCCATTCGGCGCAAAGATTTGCATGGGCTTTTCATGGGCATTTATTGCGTAAATCCTGCCCCTAGCGCATGCATTTTTCCTGTGACATTCGGCGCAAAGATTCGCATGGGCTTTTCGTGGGTATTTCTTTGCGTAAATCCTGCTTCTGGCGCATGCGCTTTTCCTGTGCCGTTCGGCGCAAAGATTCACATGGGCTTTTCTTGCGCCAAATATTGCACCAGGTCGGCCATTAGGCCCGGACATTTTTATACCGTAGAGTGTGCTTGATGCAGGTATGGCTTTTGTTTGGTAGGCGCTTGGCGCCGGACTTTATTCTTTAAAAAACTGCGCATGAAATGCTGCCTGCGAGGACAAAGAAATGCCAAGGACATGGAGCTAGGATTCATATGAAAAGATGTCATATTGTCGAAGATCGTAGACATGCTCCTATTTTTTGGCTTGAGGTAATCTGTCTTTGTGGATCAAGTGCTTCTATCCCAGTCGTTGCATTGACAAAATTGAAACATGACTTTATTTTTTACACTGAAATGTACTGAAAACTTTAGATTATGTGGTAAACTATTGAAAGTATTCTTTTCAATAACTCTTGCTTCACACTGTTTTATCCGGTGGCAACCATTTTGTTTATCGTATGTTTGTTGGTGAATGTTTGTGCTTATATTGGATAGTGGTAGCGGAATTAATGTACCCAAAGATCCTTTTTAACAAGTGAGGTCAAATCTGACACTTGTAGAAAGCCTTATTGAGCCTGACACTTTAATTTTCACCATCTTCATAAGAATACAAAGAAAGGCAAAAGTTTCGGAGGCAACAGTTAAATGGGAAAGGCACATGTATTGGTATACATTAAGTCCTCCACCACAAACTCGCAGATCCAAATACGAAGCGCGAAACGCCTGATGTTATCTGTTGAAAACACTGCTGTGTTCGGTCACATTTTTCATAGAAAGTCAACTTCCAATCAAAAATGGCCTCAGTATTTGAATATAAAGTTTACATTTTTGAGTACTTGAGTATTTTTCTGGCAAAATTTTCTTCAGAAAATTGGGGCTGTCATGAATTGCTGAGGGCAACTGGCTAGACCTAGCTGGTGCCACATCCTAAACCTTCCTGCCTACCCTTCCGTCAATCCCTCATAAGAAGGCTCATTAGTGACAACCATGAACCAGAAAGGATACTGGGGTGTACTCTAGATAGTGAAGAACCTTTTATGGCTGAAGGGCGAGAACACCCTAGTTGGATTACTTTTGTCACTGGGAACATGTCAGTAAAGTGGGTGGACTATTTCAGTGACATCCAATTTTTTGCAAATTTGAGATGAATTTTTGTCAGGTGGAAATTTTGATGTTTTTTGCAGGTTCATCATTACAAAACAAGAATGATTGAAACTGCGATTGAAACGGCTCGAGCAATTGAAACTGCACTGAAATGCAAGACCTATTTTTTCATGTTTGGTACTGAAATTCGCTGGCACTTGTTGAAAAACATTTTGGTGAACAACCCTGTGCCATTATTCCGCACAAATTTTGTTGCACAGTCACAATGTCGAAGGAATAAGAGAAATTTCGACGGTCGGTAAATTCCTCGTCTCACATACCTGGTGAGTTGTCGACATTTTCACGATTCTTTCATAATTCTCTACATCTTCCTCTTCATTGTGGTTACTTGTTTTCGCCCACATTACGAGATCGTCATAATTCATCGTCGAAACAAGAATCAGCTGCTGATCACATTCTTCTGAACTCCACGATCACTCTGGCAGACATGTGCATTTCTTTGTTTGTAGCATGCACCAATTTTCTTTGTTTATAATTTTCATGATCTCCATGTGACCCATGTGGACAGATGCACCTCTCTCCTTGAAAAACCACAAAATGCACATCTTTAAAAAATTTAATTATCATTGATTTCGCAGTGAGGTTCATTTGTGATGCTTGAGCGCTGCTTGACGTGAATCATAACATTTTCAGCCAACTCAATGTGGAACTGTTCCCGAAGTCGTCAAAATTTTCCATTTGGAGATTTTTGTGTCAATGTGTTTGCTCATATTGTTGTAAGAAATTTCCAAAATTTCATATAGATATCCACAGTAGTTTAGAAGATATACGCATTGAAAGCGACCACGACAGGCTGAAAAAAGTGATCGCGTAAAGTTATAACAATTCAATTGTGAGTCAGTGTAATCTTGCGGTGATGATTTTCTGAGCAAGCATGAAGCTATGACAATGATATTTTCCACACTGATCAAAAAATGTATTTCTCAGCTTTTTTTACTGCACATATTTTGCTCTATTTTCTTGCATTTGCTCATAAATTGCAGATCTTTCAAAGCGTTTGCGGAATTGGAAGAAATTACGAATAGTTTTCCTTAGGAATCCTTTACCGCCGTTTTTCTCATAACCACATTTTTCAACCTTTGATGTTCCTTTTCCCAGAAAGTCGGAGCAGGAGAGGGATAACACTTGGTGTACTTATGTAATCTTGTCCAAGGAACATGCTGAAACTCTAAAAAATCAGACTTTTCTGTCCCTTACATCTGATCTGCAGGGTCAATAAACTTTCACTCGCTAGATCATCAAAGTGTCTTTCCGGTTATCCCAAAATAAATTCAAAGATGAAATTTGTGGAATATCTGAATTTCCGTCTGAAAAGGTATCAATTTTGAGTAATTTGGTCCAAATCAGAATGCTCCACCTTCTCCAGTAACTGATAAAAGGAACATCAAGCATCACCAGGTGAGGAAAATATCAAAATCGTTGAAACTTGAAAACCAGAGCAGATAAAAAGTTGCCCTTTGACACAGACATGCTGTCTCATGCTCTCAAAGAGTGTGCAAAATTTCACCTGTCTAACTCTGGCAGTTTTCTTCCTATAATCGAAAGACCGATAATAGGGTTTCGCCGGTGCAGTCCCACCTCAAATGTTGGTGGTCACGAGCACCAAGAATGCAGTTGAATTACAAAAAGTTTGGTTTGAAAGTATCAGCTTGCATGATTTTTCACAAATGGATTCCTTTTCCAGGCATGATGATCTCGAAGTCTTTCTGCTGTGTACAATCAGTCCTGAACTATGGATTCCATAGACTTGGCTCCAGAGATTGTGATTTGAAAATTGCGTGCAGAAATTCCAGTGATTGGTTGTGGTGCCACCAGCTTGTACTTGGATGTGTCAGGTTAGCATCCCGCATCCGGCAGTTTTTTTAAACTGTTCTTATCGTTCCTTCTTCCTGCTTAAAGAATGTTTGATGGTTTTGGTTGCCTTTGCATGATTGCTCTGCAACTTGTTTAAAAGCTGTTGGAGCTGAGAAGCGTGATTCCCTCATGCTCTGGATTTTGTTTCGTCTTGATTTATCCTGGAATTTGAGCTTGTATGCCCTGGAGAGTCCTGGGATTTTTGGCAGCAGTTTTTGCTTTTTAGGTTGGTCGCTATTGCTGACCTTTGACAGCATTTTTGCAGTTTTATGTTGACACCTGTTGCTGTCCTTTGCATTTTTATGGTTTTTGCCTTTTGGAAATCTTGAAATGACTGCACACTTGCCACAGACTCACATTTATGCCATAAGTCTTCATTCACACCACAATAAAAAGGTAATTATAATTTTGCCTATAATTTGTGCTTTCCGCTTTCCCCCTTTTTGAAAATTATCGGCAGATGTTGACAAAATGGCCCAAAAACTCGCATCAGCAAAAAGAAGGCTAAAGTAAAAAGAAACCAGCCCAGCCAACCAGCCGTAACTCCTCCCCAGGAATGGAAAATTGGGTGTGGTGAAATGACTAAGATGACATTTGGAGATGTCTAATTTCTCATAAAGTTAACGTTTTTGCAGGATGCTGTCCCCCAAATCCCCTGTCGGGGGGCTCTGCTCCGAAGAACCCCACTGGGGCTGACCCAATCCCAGAGGTGGCCTCATGCCACAATTGGGGGCATCTGGGGCCTGCCTTTACCTCCCAACTGCTGAGCCTAGGAACTGGTGCCATGTCTTGGAAGGATCCTGCAAAATTCAGATTCACTGTGAGACTTGTGGTAAGTTGAATTAGGAAGTTTCAGGCCAACTCACTCATAAAAAGTGTACCTTTGATCCTGACTCACGACTGACACAACATAGGGTCAGGGATTATGGCTGGTATTTTTGAAGGGAATGCAGCGTTTTGGTGATGGTTTCAAAAATAATGGCTCCACCAAGAATGTGCATAAAGCGGGCAGAAATTTTATTTACAGAAATTTTCAGAAATACAGTTTTTGTGCACATTCCACATTTCCCAATCTTGCATGAATTGCTCTATACGTATTTTTCGCAGGATTGCCATTCATTTCTGAACTGCCTTTTTTTCAAAACGTTAATTTTTTTACTCTTTCCTCCATTAGTTCCACGATGAAAACTTTGCTAACTGATATTGCAGCCACACATTCTGATGAAATGATGTGCCTTATTTTGCCAGACATAGATGTCAAAACAATGGGATCATTTCTGAAATTCATTTATCGTGGCGAATTGTCCATTGATGCAGATGGATATGGATGCTTATCTGATTTGATAAGCATGCTAAATGTCAGTTTTGATTTTGACATTTATTCCGATGATGTGGAAGAAACCAGTCTGCCAAATTTCGGAATTGCTCACAGAGTAGCCCTTCAAAACCAATCAAGATGGCTGTTGATTTCACATCTGATATCCTGAAGCTGGAGGTTTCTGACAATTCTGATGATTTCATCGCTTATGCTGAAGGAGGCATCCACGATCCTGACGATAGCATTGCTGATCCAGTGATAAAGATAATGTAGATGATAATGTTGCAGGCCTCATTGATGACAGGCTTGCATCGCATGAGCCGCCCTCAGAATGTCAGTGTCACCCTATCAAGTTGAAAGTTCCTTGTTTGAAAATTGTAAAGTTGAGCCAGGATGACTGCGATAAGGCAGTTTCTGCAAAGCCAAGTAAGGCATTCTTTGCTAATCTTGAGAAAGACTCTGTTTTTCCTTTCAATTTATATGTATTCAGCATTTTTCCAATTCAAATTGTATGTAATCAGCCATTTTTGCTCAATTGAGATTTTGTCAATTGCAGACTGAATTTGTCAATTGCAATTTTGTCAATTGCAGACATTGGAGATTTTGTCAATTGCAGATTTTGTCAATTGCAAATTTTGTCAATTGCAGACATTGGAGATTTTGTCAATTGCAGTTTCTGTGCTGTTCCCAATTTATTTATATGTTGGTGGTGGTTGTTGTTAGAAGTGACCTTATGATTTTTCCCAACAATTCAATTATTTTTTAGGCAATGTAATGTCTTATTTGATTGTGTCTGCATCATAGTTATTCGTTTTGTAATTTGGTGTGGTTAGGTACCAATTATTATTCTTCAACTGCTATTTTGTACATTGTCCCTTTTGCATGGAGCAATGTCGTCAGGGCAAGCCATGAGTTGAATAATCTGGGTGCCTTAATTACATTATCCAGTGGTTTATTGCTTTTTGAATAGGTCTGCTGGTGCAAGCCTGAACCATGCTACTCCTGCTTGTGTTTTCGTACCAGATTTAACGTTAATTTGCATGGGCTAGCCCCGGCGCAGATCACCAAGACAATGAGGAATGATATCGATAAACATGGATGCATAGCCCTATGTGGCGTCAATTTGTTGCAAAACTTTATACTTGAAACATCAATATGATAAAGGCATGATATTCGGCCAACCATAACCCTGCATCGCTTTCAAAAGTGGCCGTGCATTTAATATCCTAACCATTCCCGAAGACACTAGGATGTAACAGATTCCAATCATTGACTGTTGTCTAGTGACAAATGAATACGAACAAACTGATCTCTTGCACATTTTAAAACAAGGTTTGTCTGAAAATTTTACTCAGCCTTAATTTTGTGTTTTATCAGCTTCCAAAACCAAAGTGTTTGGAGTTATGACGTACGACTATTATGACTGAACTCCCCCCACCAAATCTTGACCACACAGGCTCAATGTTGTCCCTTACCAGTGGGCATTTTCATATCCTTTGATTCGGTCGATTTTTGCTGTGATGTCAATTATTTTTTTGCTTTTATTTTTTCTTTTCTTTTATAATTATTACAGAAGTAGCGAAACAGAAAGATGAGAAAAAGAGAGCACTGGCTCAGGTGTCCACTTTCAAGAGTAAGATATTGAAAAAGAATCGCAGTTCATTGCAAACAAGGATCAAAGGAATGAACAAGAAAGAATGTAGAAATGCTGCGGCTCCTCCGAGGAATGTGGCAGTGCACCACAGTCGAGGAGGCAAGAGACAGGACAAGGAAAGCAGAACATGAAATGATGTTGAAGAGCGGTGTTCATGAAAAAGAAGCAGAGAGTTGCAGCGAAAAAGAACGGCAGGGTGGTAAAAGAAAAACCAAACGCAGCCTGAAAAATTACCGCTGGTTGCCAGAGCTAAAGTGCCCTTCCTGCGAATTTAGTACCATATTTCGCAATCACATGAGACGGCATATCCGATTTCATGCTGGGTACAAGTTCTCCCAGTGTGAGATGTGTTCATATAAAACGTTTAAAAGTCATCGCTTGCTGCTACACAGGAAGCGAGTTCACAATGTGATCCCTGCATATCAATGTCATTTGTGCCAGTTTTCTGCTGCTAAGTGGAGGAATTAAAAGTGCACACGAATGAAATTCACGGAGTGAAAGCAAAAAAGATGAAGAGCAGGCCTCATGTGAAAGAAGCTGAAATTTGTGATGAAAGTGAAGGGCAATCTAGCACCGAAACAAATGGAGGGCAATCTGCCACCGAAGCAATTGAAGGGCATTGTGACACCGAAGCAAATGAAGAGCAATCTGACACCGAGGCAAATGAAGGGGAATCTGACACCGAAGCAAATGAAGGGCATTGTGACACCGAAGCAGGTGACACAGTAATTCAATACCGTGATGGTACGAAAGCCACGAAAGGTAAAGTGAAGGGATCCATGGTTATCGTGATCAGAGATTCCAAATGTGGCCGGAATTCCCGCACCTATCCTGTGCTAAAGTGCAATTCCTGTGAGTTCAGCACCACGATTCGGAATCTCATGAAAACACACATCAGAGCACATGCAGGGGAGAAATTTTTCCACTGTGATATGTGTTCGTTTAAATCGTGTTTTAAGCATCGCCTCCTGCTGCACAAAATACGTGTTCACAAAGTGACGACAACATATAAGTGTGATTTGTGCTCGTTTTCTGGAGCCAGGTTGACTAATCTAAAAGTGCACAGGTTGGAAACTCATGGCGAAAAGCCCTATTCGTGTGAAAAATGCCCATTCAGGGGTTTATCAAGTTCAGTGCTAAAAAAACACATGCTTAAACACTCTGACGACAAGCCATTTTCTTGTGATGAATGCTCTTTTAGTGGAAAAAGCATCTACAGTTTAAAAGCTCACAAAATATTCCATTCGAACGAACATCCCTTTGCGTGCATTCTTTGCAATTACAAGACAAAGCGGAAGGCACATCTAAAGTTGCATTCGAGTTCATACCGGGGAGAAGCCTTTTTTGTGTCAATTTTGCAGCCGTAGTTTTGCCTTGGAGAAGAACCTAAAAGACCACATAAAGATTCATACCGGTGAAAGGAAATACTTTTGCGACAAGTGTAGTTTCA
>JASGXE010010278.1:0-14003 GCA_030068105.1 Sinentomon sp. SZTP_YWyxl | reverse complement strand
ATACGGCACAGGGTGTGCCTTATTTCTCCGGAGGGTGAGTAGTCGGTTGAGATAGGTTAATTAGGCGCTTTGGATGGGTAAAGTACAGGGCTAAAAGTGGGCCGGGTCCCTCCGGGTCCCAGACCCGGCCCTTTTTCTCCAGCCGGGTTCGAGACCCGGCGTGCCTTTTTTGCCAGAGACCCGGCTGCCTTCTCGAACAGACCCAGTCGGACCCATTTTCATGTGTAATGTCAGAGCGCACTCCTCTTCGCTCTGATGAATTGAGTCTGGATAATTTTCCATTTCAAATCAGAAATTGTCACTGGGAGCATTTTCCACCCTTCAAAGGCCAGACGTTGCCTCTATCCGCAGTCTCACGGTCATTTTTGCAATGCAGCAGTTCATCCTGACCTGCCGCCGCCATAGGTACTGACCTTGACTGACTGGCTGCCCATATCCAATCCCAAATGGGTCCCAATGCCAAATGTTGCCTGCCGTCATGTTTCTGTTTGTTGGTAAACATTGCAAATGTGATTTTTTGGAAACGAATTTTGGAATTCATCTATTTTTGCATTTTTATTTTTTTTGCACCCCTATTTTATTTTTTCGACTTTCCCGTCATTCGTAATTTTTGTCTCCATCAGGGAAATTTTCGGCACATTCATTGTCTTGCAGGGTGATTCTGATTGCAGGGTGACGCAAGCGTCCGGGTTGGACAATCCTGGAATCTTTGCGACAGCTAAAAAAATTTGTCACAAAATGTCCCGAAAATTCGCAAATTTCCGAAAAGTCCCGAAGTTCACCTCGAAAATTGCAAAACTGCATTGCGATTTGCGCATCTTTCCTCAATCGATAAAATGTCAAATCAAGCAACGTATCACTTTGCATAAGAAACAAGACAAAATTTGGTGTCCCTGTCGGAGGCAGTTGCTCATCAAACAGCAACCGCCGTTGATTTGCAAAGGGACTGATGATCAGAACATCGAGCACATTTTGAGCCGTTGAACTGGTTTCCATACATGGAATTGTCTTTATGGAACTAAACTTTTAAGTTCCCGTGCACTTTGGACAGTGCTACCTCCTTTCTCTGTCGTTGTCGGTTGTTTTTTGCCAGTTGTTGGCCACCCACCCAATGCGTGTTCACGTTTGCCATGGAAATATAGCAACCGCCGGTTGTTTCTTGCCATCTTTCGGACCTTTTTGGCACTTTGCGGAAATGCCGACTTCCGGACCTTTTGAGCCTTCAAAAATCCAACTTCTGTTGTCACTGACATAACCTGGGACCTTATTAAATTGGCTCACTTAGTGATTGATCACTGTGAACTAAAACCCAACTTAGTGGAGGTCAAGTTCACTGGCTGCTATCAAATTGCAGCACTTAACTTTCCCGTGCACTTAATCTCCATTGAAAAGTTAAGTTCAGAAATAGGGTGAACTAAACTTTTAAGTTCACAGATTTCAAGTGATCCAATTTAAAAAGGTCCCTGACCTTTTTATATACTACCTGGAAAACTCCAACTATGTGGTTTTGGACGTCTCACTGAAAATGACCCAGTTGTTCAATTCGAAGAAAAATGACCTTTTTATATACTACCTGGAAAACTCCAACTATGTGGTTTTGGACGTCTCACTGAAAATGACCCAGTTGTTCAATTCGAAGAAAAATGAAAATGAACCATCGGTACAGGCTGCTGCGATGGCACTGATTGCAAAGTGTTTCTGCGAATTGTTGGCCGAGTGAGGTATGGACATTTCCATACCACCAGTCTCACCACGGCTGCCTTTTTTGGTAACCCGTGCCCCCCAAAAAAATCAGGTGCCCCTCTCCAAAAATTGGGACCCGGCCCTTTTTCCCGGACACTTTAAGCCCTGGTAAAGTATACTTCGGTAGGTTCGGTTGGGTCGTTAGGTTAGGTTAGGGTTCTCTGTGCAGTGTACCGTTTCTGGAAACAACAAAATGAACCTCACGAAAAACAACCTCGACCCAATCTCATCCAATCTAACCTAGCCTGACCTAACCTAACCAAACCTAACCTAACCTAACCTAACGACCCAACCGAACCTACCGAAGTAAACTTAACCTATCCAAAGCGCCTAATTAACCTATCTCAACCGACTACCACCCTCCAGAGAAATAAGGCACACCCTGTGCCGTATGCTGGTGCCAAAGGGGGGACACTATTGCACGGCAAAGGGTACTGCTGTTTTCTTAAAAACTGTTCCCTGTTGCCGTGCAATTGTGTCCCCCCCGTATAAATGACTTAACCCGAAAAGGTTGAAAGAGTCTGGAGTTGAAATGACGATTCTCTGAAATCGGAGCTTGTGCCCATCAAACGCGTTTCATCCACGTCAGTCAAGCTGGGTTCCCTCTCGCCAGGGAGAGCCGATTACCCATTCGCCTTTTTGCGGCGGTTTGCGTTTGCATCCGGAATTGTTTCAAAAATCATCGTTTTTTCGCATGGAAGCCATGCGCGGCGACTTTGTTCTCGCGCATTGACGCATTGATTTGCACAATTTGCAGTGCGGAAACGCTGCATGAAGAGGTTCCATTGGAACCCGAAGAGGTCTTTTGGCCTGCCTGAATTTCCGACGCTTGTGGTGTCGGACAGGTTGTTTTTTTTCATCATCATTTCTCACATTTCACTTTCGAGAACAACAATGCCGGAGGGCGACATCAGGCAGGCGATCGACAACTGCGGGAGAAATGGAACGGAACAGAAACTTTGGGATGTCACAAAATTGCGTGTGTTGGTTCACTCAAAGAAAGTTGATGGGATCCCCCATCTTCTTCTTTGGGTCCACTGCGGACTGCCCAACACACGAATCTCGAAAATGGCCTGAAATGGCCGACAAATCTCAGATTTCAGTCCTGAAGGATGATTTGTGATTTGCGGGGAATTTTAATTCTGGAAAGAATTTGGAAAGTGTGAAATTTCCCATGTCAGTCCCATTTCACGGCAATCCGTTCCGATTCCAACGACACAACTGGACTGATGATGCGCCAACTGCACAGACTTTTTGAATCGCATTTTTCTGTGGACAGAACACCCGCTGTTTCGAAGTCGCAAGCCGCGATTGTCGATTCGAATGAAAAAAAAAATGAAAAAATCAATCAATGCTTGCATTCATGACTGATCGGAACAGGCACATGCACACCCATGGAAGAACAAAGAAGGTGGAGGCGAGGTCTGTTTGTATGGAGGCAACAATGACCTCCTGCACACTCCTCCTCCGGTGGCTGAAGGTGTCTGCTGTCTGCATCCAAATGGTCTGCATCTGTTTGTTTTTAAAGTACAGGCGAAAATAATTACTGCACCATGTGTTTCAACGTGCGTGAAGAAAAATGCGATTTCACGCCTTGGATAAGCGAACTGAGAAGGTGCAAAAATCCCTTTTTTCGCGAAGTCTGACACATTTGTTTCCTCAAATGTGACAGATTCAAATCGAAAATTTTCCAAACACGGACGGACACAAAAGCATTCTTGCATTTTTCCGCACCAACGTCCCCCTGACGATGACATTGCGTTGCTGGCGTCCTTCCAAAGACCCTTGAAAAATCGGTTTTCTCGTTTCCGCAGGACCATGTCCTGTTCTCGGCCCAGAGCGGATTGCAGCAAATTTGCGCCCAAAATGAGCCCAAAAATGTCAATTTTTACTTGTCCGCCGCAGAACCCTTTCCAGGGGCTTTCCTCAAGGAACCCCGCTGGGGCGCTTCCCAACAGCAAGGGGCTGCCGGCTTTGCCCACGGCACGCTCCGGCTTTCGGAGGATATGTCTTTTGCCACCACAAAAAGATGAAACTCGACTCCGCTGAACAAAATCACGACGTCAACATTGCCAGATCTGCTTCCCAAGATCGCGCTTTTTGAAACACAAATGTTCGCAGAACGGAAAACGCAAATGTTCACGTCATGCAATTCGCTCGCCACTATACATGCCCATGCAGTGCCCCATCCCCATGTCGATGACGCGGAGGAGGCAGGCGGTGGGCTGGTACGAATACGAAGGACTGGAATGACTGGATGCATGCTTTCTGCCTCTGCAAAGATCCAGAAGCTGGTCTGCTTGCTGGTCACAGCAAGAAAAAGCAGAAGTTGGAGTGGGTTGTCAGGGAGGGCGATTTCAACTTGCGTTCGGCTGTGGTGATGGTTGTGGCTGATTTGAATGTTGCGGCAAAACGTGCGTTTGCCGGGCAGCCACTCCAGTTCAAACCGCGCGAGTTCATCTCTAAGCAGAAACGCACTGTCTTGCGCCAGCTTTAGTGTGTAAATTTGATATGATGACGGAATGCTTTCAAAGCATGCGTCTTGAACATTAATTAGTGCGATAGTCTAACAATTTCAAGAGCGATTGTTTTCTATTCTTCAGTGTAATCAAAATTAGAAAGAAAATCCCAAATACGTGTTCTTTCAATGATAGCATGCTTGCTGTATCTAATGCACAGCACTGAAGACACTTACATTCATCACCCAATTTATAAATGGAATGGGAAACAACATTTTCCCATAGATCAATAATTTCTTCGCTGTTTCTCTGATGTTCCTCTCTCAATTTTCTAAATAAATCCCGAACTTCTGAAATTAAAAATGGAGAGTTTAGGTTAGAAAATTGCAAAGATATGCAGACTAACTAACCTGCAAAAAATGGGGATTAGATGAGAGGGATAAGCCCAGCAATGCGACTTCACAGCTGAACCTCTGCCACTTTTTTCACCAGCCATACAGTGATATGTAAAAAAAAACTTCAAACAAAACGTTCACAACTTTTTCATGCATTTTTGTGTCATTCCTCCAGACTTCAAGGCTTTATCTAACATTGGGTAGATTCCATGTAACTTAGCCCTTCAGTGGACAGAAATATCTAAAAATGTTCCGATTTCTTTTCCCAAACTCGTCAGAAATTTGAAACGCTCCAGTTTCGTTGCCTTCTTATTTGGGCAGGTGTTATGGCAAAAAAGATCATTTTTTTTTATTTCTGATCTCATAGCCTACCTATCTTGGCTTGCAGTATTTTCAGATAAGATGCAGCAATTATTGGTGTTTTATAATTCCAGCCACAACAAGAAATTTGGCCAAAATGGAAACGTTTCAAAACATTTGGCCCATCACTGAAATCAAAAGGGTGGGGTGCAAAAAGTCGAAATATAAACCATTCTGCTGAAAACTTGTAAGGGTTTAGAAATTGAGTTTCCCTTTCTCATGGAAAATAACTGAAAAGTGGAAACCTTTGTGTACGTTCGAAATATGCACTCTGGCAATAACTTCAATTGGGATTCAATATACGTATGAATACTTACACAGGTACCTACCTATCTCACTGTGATGGTGAGTCAGAGTAGAATGAGAAGTAGGTACCATATTCCAGGATACTGCCAAGTTCGCTCTAAGCGGCCACATTGTCGCCACCGTCATTAGCGATGAAAGACCGTGGATTGAATTAAAACAAATGTGTCACTCCACCAAGGGTATGTTCAGCTGAGTAGCACTAATGCGAAATGAGTAATCGTAGCTTTTGTATTTGTCAAAGTACCTAATCATCTCGAAGAAACCCAAGCAATTTGGCCCACACACATTTGCCGGAAAATTGCACGAAATTTTAAATTTATCAGGCCCAGAGGTTCGGGCTGTGCGATTCGATTCGATGATTCGCTTCAATTCGAAGGAAAAACGAGATTCGAAGATGATTTGAGATTCGAACTCTTGGGATTCGACAGGATTCCATTCGAGAATTTTGTAGGATTCGAAAAAATTTAAAACTTCTGCCTGCGGCACCAAAATGCGAATGGTAACAGCCAACATACATTCTGTGAGCAAAAATTAGGAATTGCAATTACTTCGAAGAAAGCCAGTAGTCATAGGACTGTGCCACTCTTGATTCGATTCGAAGATTCGATTCGAAAATCTCGAATCTTGGACGATTCGACTCGAAATGATAAGATTCGAAACTGGTCAATGGATTCGGATTCGATTCGAGGGATTCAATTCGAATGCCGATTCGCACAGCCCAACCAGAGGTTCCATTGGTTTTTGGCAATTTTATTTTTTGCGATCAGTCACTTTGCTTCGCTGACAGCGCAAAAACAGCGGGAAGACAGAAAGGCAAAGGGCAGTGGGTGTCGGTGCAAACAGCATCTTTAATCTGGAATGGAAATGGGGCTCCATTTTTTGGACTAGAAACGCCCAATTTTTAGCTTCGAGGGATACATTTTCAGCAGTTATGAACAGGTTTCGAGCAAGAGGACAGGATATGAACTTCTGCAAGTATCTGGGGTCTGGGGCAGAGTTCTAATGGGCAGAGTCCCTTATCATAGGGGGAATTTTATATTTCTGCCTCTGCCCATTTCTCGGTCATTTTAACCCACGAAGGGAGGACACTAAAAACCTACGTAACCACAGTCGTACAAATTTATTGGCCTAAGGCCATCTCGAAAGGCACTTAATGTTGCATCAATGCCTTTCTATCCAGGTTATTGTCCCTACTATTGTCTCACATAGGTAGGTACCTACCTACCTACCTACCTAATGCAAGATTCGCGGCTTATAAGCACATCTTTTACATGGAATAATTTTATTATTCAACCTGCCAAAAATTATTATTGTGGTACCTGCCCTTCCGAGAGTTTTGGTCTTCGGAGGCTTCCAATAACAATATGTTAAAAAATCAATTGTTCCATAATAACCATATTCAATTTCATAGTGAGAAGCAAACTTACCCTCCAGAGATGATGTCTTCTTAGTTGTCATGGAACTGAAGTGATACAATAGGTTACTGGCAAGGATGGAAATTCAAAATCACTGCTTTGTAATAACTGGAGATGTTCCTACTTATTCTTTAGCAAAATAAAAATTACCTAGGTACTATGAATCAAAATAAATTTTTCATAGGTTGGCCCAATAAATTATTGCTGTGACTTTTGGCGTCACAAGAATGATGTTTTAAAGAGTACAGACCCATAGCTTAAAATATTGTTCCAGTTGTCTGAAATTGGCAAATCTCCATCCATGATTATCAGAATGGTTGCAATTGAAAGACTGGGCGCGACCTCTGTTGTTGCTTTCGAAATGTGCCATTGAAAAGATTCCATGAAACGGATGTCGTCGTTGATCTTTCATGTCCGAGCGATTTTATAGGCATTGGGAAAGAGACTTCAGAATTGTGCGAACGACTATGAACGGCAATTTTATGTTCACTGCTTTTTTCTCAATGATTTACTCGGGTCACGAAAAACTGGCACCAGTTTTGCGCTTGCTGTGCATTGACGAAATTTTGCGTTGGGAGTATTTATTTCAACAGCATCGGAATTCGTTGCCAGTTGATGGCCCAATTTCCGAGGACAAAAAGGAAAGCGCATGAACCGATGGCCGGTTGTCTTTGTAGCGTGTTTGACTGTCTTCACAGACGATCAGGGTCAAACAGCTGATGTGCAGTCCGCAGCGAAAGTCAGAAATATTCACAAAATGCAACAGGTACACACAAACTTTGGTGTGGCACGTCAGGCTTGCGACGGAATGGTGAAGCATGCTTTAAGAAACAATATCAGATCACAATCAAAAGGTTTTTACAAATTGGGAAGCATGCTTGCGAGCGTGTGGGCAGGAGAGCTTGGTTTGATGACTGGAGAGGTCAGCAGTCATTTGTTCACTGCTTATCTTTTTTTCTCTTCAATGGAAGCGAGAGAGCAGAGTTGGCTGACAGGCAGGAAAGGGGAACGGGGCGAGCGGCGGTGTGGAATAGGTATGTGAGCTGGTTTTTTTTTTCCGGGGAGTTCGGCTTGGAGAGACGACCAGAGATGTTCGCTGCTGCGGTCGGGAAGTCTAGCTGCATGTTTTTTTCCAGCGAAAACAAGTTTTCTCTTGGGGCCTGGCAGGGGAATTCACATACGTTTCCTTGATTTTCTTGGCAGCAAATTTGGATCTCGCCGTTCTGAAATATCAATATTGTTTCTTCGACTTTTCGGACTGATCACGCCTTGATAACGTTTCCTGTTGTGAACGAAATTGCAGCAAGTTATCATTCGGATGAAAGAGTGTTTCCTTGAGACTGATTGTTCGACAGACACACAATTTTCGAAGGTCAATGGCGAGAAACAGTTTCGTTTGAAGTCGAAACAATCTGACGAGAGAAGTTCCGGTTCCAAAATCGAAGGTGAAATTCTGTTCCTGTGAGAAGGCAACAATGTCAATGGTGCGGAGTCACATCAACCTTTAAGAGATTGGTTGCCGCTCTGTTGCCTTCGACAGAGATTCCATCTGCAAAAACTGATAAACCCCCCCCCTCACATTTCTTTTCACGTGCGGCGAATGTGGAAGATAACCTGGAGCTTTCCATGGGCCACGTGGTCCATTTCGGTGTGGAATTGAGGGCGCGAGTGTTTGCGAGGATGAAGGAAATGATGTAAGCAGTAAGTGCCATCTCTTGCGTATTGTTTTTAATGTGTCTCATTTGTTGCGTTCTTCATTTGTTTTAGTTATTATTTCTATGAATATTGAAAGAGGCATAGGCCTAGTTACTGGTGAGAATTGAGGGCAGGGAAATAATGAGTTTTGTATAATCCCTTTCCGAGAGTTTATTTCCTTGCACATGTGATAAAGATCATTTAATACATTGAGCAGATAATTTTAGTCAATGCTACCTAGGTGTTGTTATTGGGAGGGTTCCTTCCATGTTCAGCAACTGAGATTTTCCCAAACCCGCCATCAGTGGACGGGAACTTGAGGTGTGTTGAATTCTGACTTTTGGTGGCCCTAGGTTGTGAAGCAAAGCCTAATCTCACCTGAGGCATCCGAGGTGGTCTTTGGTGGGCATCCCGAGGTAATCCGTGGCATTTGTTTTTCATAGGGGTATCAACTGATTTGTGGTTTGGATCTAGGTAGTGTTTTCGCAATCATTCTTTCTTTGATCTTATGGATATTTTCTACTGCCGGCAATCTGGCCTGATCCCTACGATCTTCCACTGAGGGTGACCTTTTATTCATTGTCCATCAAAGCAAACATTCCTTTCTGGCAGCACACATCCAGTTTCTCCTCTTCTTTCTCCCCCCCCGCACAAAATCATTTTATCGTTCCACTACATAAGTGGGAAAAATTACATACCATCCATCAGGTTACCTATTCACCACAGTCCATCATAATTCCATGGTATCCCCCACATTTGTAGGGGCAATTTTGAACCAGTGAACACAAAGCACCATAGTAAAAGCAATATCCAATGATGAAAAGACACCTTATTGCATGAAGAAAAATGAAAAGAAGGCAGGTTCCATGGCCTAGAATATTGCTCAATTATCTACCATCTAGTTTAACTAAATTTCCAATTTACGCTTAGTATTGGCCCATAGGTCCCCATTTGTTGATGGTAGTTGTTTCAACATCAACCCTTCATATGGCAGGCACACATGTGCCAAACAATATTTTTTGATTGTGATTACCGTTTTCGAGCTTGGGTCAATTTCCTAGAGGTCTGCAAATGTCCCAGTCTTCCCCGTAACCGTGGGGTACAGTGGGACGATGCATGGGGTACACCGGGACACGGGTAAAATTATCATTTAATGAACAGGAAACGAAAAAATATGTGCAAATGCAACACTGGGCTTGCTTGTTCACTCTGATTGATAATGACAAAATGCAGAATACAAACAAAATTAAAACATTTTCCATTCTTATGTGGAAACAGGAAATTTGTTAGATCTGAATAATATGGCTTCAGGTCGGCTGTCATGAAGTTTGTGTTACTTTCATTTTTTAAACAAGATGCACAATAAAAAAAAATGAACACAAAATGCCATGAAAACATTTTTAACAATGAACCACGGCTGGGCCGCAAAGCTATTGTTGCAACAATTTTCTGGATAGCCTAGACCTAAGGTAACATCAAAACTTTTGCTTGTTGTGGTCTAATAAAGATTTTCTATGCATTGTCTAAAGATAATCTATGGTAAAGATTTGCCTGCAGCTGTAGTTAGGTGAGAGTTTGAGAGTCTCCCCACGGTCAATTGGCCAGGCCTTCACCTTTTGGACGTAACGTTTCAATGTGGACTTTGAAACTACAGCGTTCAACTGCAACCCGAAGTGAGCAGCCTTCATCAACAACACAATTGACCACCCTCTGCATGGTTTCATGGCTGATGATGGGCATGCCTGTTTTTTCGACAACTTTCCGTGGCATCCTGAAAGTGAACAAAATACCAATTGCCCTGAGTTTCCCTGCTTTTGCAGAAAAATAGGTGTCCCAATGTACCCCGTATGTGCTTGTCCCATTGTACCCCAGAGGGAGTTTTTAGACGAAATTTATTTTCAAAGCCAAGCAGTCAATAGATCAGAGTTATATTACCCATATTCCAATGGCCACTTCCCTCAGTTATTGCACTATGTGGGTGAGATCTTCTCTTCTTTGAAAACAACACTCCAGATGAAAATTCTTCAGAAATTCTAAACAACAGGAATGTACCACTAAAACAGCAATCCAAATTTTCTCCTACAATAAAAATTCAAAATGGCTGAGTGAACATGTGCTTCAAAGGTGCCACTACTGCCATCTTTTGGCTATAGTGGAATTTTGATTAGTGCAGTGGGGATCTGGATAGATGGCCTGTCCCATTGTTCCCCGTGTCCCATTGTACCCCAGTCTCCCCTAAGTCTAAGACTTACCGTGAAGGGTGACACCTCAGCAATTGCACCAGCCGAAGAAAAAAGTGGAGCATGCGTAGATACCTCCGCAGCAATGGACACCTTAAATCTGCCTGATCCCCCATACACATAGTAGTCAGGTGTACTCCGCTTAAGTCGCAAAACATGCTTCACAAAGGCTTTATAGCTTAGATCCAGGGCATCCAGATCTTTCCTGCATGCTCCAGCTGCCCAAACTCCCGCACCGGCCCCACAATCCGGTCAAACAGTGAGAGCTTGTTCGCTATACTCAGGGGGCCCATTCTGTTGAATCTCTCTTTCAAGCAAAAGATTGCTCGTCGACCCTTAGTTGCTCTATCTCTCGCTGCCATTGACAGAATCCCTTTGGAATTAAATATCGACCCCAGGTATTTGACCTGTTGCACCTCTTTTAATGGGAGCCCATTCATTTCCCACGTGTGCTCCTCATCAACTCCCCTTCGTTTATTGAATACGAGAATTTCTGTCTTTTCCTCATTAATAGACAGTCTGTTTATTTCACAATAGAGAGTCAGACACGCTACCTAAACTGAGCTGCTGTGACAACTTGCTGCTTGTTAACCGGCAGTTGCCGGACCGGACGGCGCTCTCGCCGCGCGACTGACGCAAGGCGAACCTTTCCCTCATTGTAGTGCACTGGATAGGGTAGGTACTCACGTAATGCTCTAAAATGCTCTCATCCCCTTATCGTGCTTCGAAATTTGACTTTATCTACCATCCAAGAGCCTCTTGAAGTAGGTACCGACCTATTCTCTCATTCCGGGTACCTACAAGTGTTTGCTCGAATCAGTTGTCCTGGCTTAATCATAATTGCGACATTTCTTTTAAAATCTCAGATCCCCCTTTTCCGCTTCTTTTTACTCTTTCCTTGTTTTTTTTCCTTCTTTTCTTCATTTTGTTTTTGTTTTTCTCTTTCTTTTCTTTTTTTTTAATACATCCTGCCTGCATCCCTATCTTCTTGGAAATTCTGTTGTATTACTATTTTTTCCACTTTTGTGTATATTTTTTTTTTTTTTGAGATTGTGAATGGGTATGCATGAGGTTGCTCCCTAAAATGTGGACACCTGTCACTGGACACCCCCTTGGAGACCCTTCTAACCCAGCCAACCCATCCAAACCAATCTAAGATATCTTGTCCTATCCTAAACTATCCTATACTAACCTGACCTAACCTAACCTAACCCGTTTAAGGGGGTGTCCAGTTGGGTGTCCATATTTTAGGGAATACCATGATGAGGAGATCGAGTGTTAGATGATTGCTCAAGGTTGGATCTTGCCTGGTTGTGTATGTGTGTGTGTCTGCTTAGTGCTTGGGTGTCTGAAGCAGGGATTAAAGTGTGCCGGAACGCAACGGAACGGCGTTCCTGCCCGCCCTGGCCGAGCCGGAACGGCGTTCCGGCCTGCCCTAGGCCCTAGCTCAGTCCGTTCTGGCCCTTTCAAAGTCACGCTGGAACGTGCGTTCTGGTGACTTAGAAAGGACCAGACTTTGAATGAACCTTTCACCGCGCCAAAACATACCACCACAACACCGCAGATTGGCAGGAACAAAGCAGATTCCGAAATTGTTATTTCCTGAGAGCCCAATTTGGAAATTACAAAAAAGAGCAACCTTAATTCAAAATTCAAAAAAGTCTTTATTTCTCAAGGAAAATAAATAGCGGCCTTTAGCAAACAGCTACTCTTACTTACAGGCAACTTGGTTAATATGACAATAAAAATAGCAACTAAAATGAATACATGAAAAATGAGAAGTTGTGAATAGGTATAATTCATTGACTGATACCCACCTACACTGCCTATCAGCTGGTTTTAGGCCAGACAAAATTTGATAGGTTAGGTTCCATGCCAAGAGACGAATGTAAGACGAACGTCCGGTCTGCAGGGTTGGCCAAATGGATATTAGACTGGAATTGCGTTTAATTTTGCGAACAAAGCTGGAAGAAAAATGAAACAGAAGTGGATTGGTGACGAACTGCATCATCTCAAATTGTTCCAATTTTTGATTGGACCAATTTTACTGGGATTCCAGAACTCCACTGAGTGGACCAGGGCTCCACTCATATTTCCTCGTCCGCTGTCGCTCATGAGACATCACGGCACATTTCAGAAATGATTTTTTCTGTGCTCTCAAGCAGGGACTCTTTTAGGGGGACATCGGCCTCCACGTCGACAAATTCCCCGCCATGGCTCTCTAGCCCTTCCCAGGATTGAAGCTTGCCCTGGTGGGAAATTTTGCTTCTGGAACACCAATTTTGCCTCCAAAATGAACGCTAAATTTTCAAAAATCCTTCAGTTTCTGGGGGGCTCCGCCCCCCCCCCCTCGCCAGGGGCCCTGCCCCTTGGAACCCCGCTGGGGATCTGCCCCAGACCCCAATCACAGGGGGGCTCTGCCCCCCAGACCCCCCGCCTGGGCTGCGCCCAGAGATGAGATGCCCTTTTGTGCGTGTGAGTTCCGGCCCTTTTTTCTGGACACTTCAATCACTGGTCTGAAGTGATTGCTATATGACTGGGCCCCATCCACACGATCTTTCGCGGTCCTTTCCCCTCCTTTTCCCTTGCTTTACCCCTCCTTTCGATAATGCAGCCGACGGTCGCGTTTCCTTCCCATCCCTTCCCTGGTTTATGACGAACCTCGCTGTTCACAAGATGATTGCCTTTGGCATGAAAACTTGTAGAACAGAGTAAATCTCTGATTCCGATATCGACCGACAGACAGGAAAGGCTAAAGTAAGGTTTCTTCTTTTCGCCAGACCTCAAGAAGAAACAACCGACAGAAATGATAGGTAAAAAAACAAAAAAACAAAAAGAACAACTTCCCTTCTACCCAAACAAAACAAAAAGAACAACTTCCCTTCTACCGAATCAGTCCAGTCCAAGGGAACGATCCAGCCTCCTCCATTCCACACACACTGCAGTGATGCCACAAATCTTTCATCATTTGATCAGCGTAGTGTTCGACGTCAGGGAAATTTCCTGGGAAAATTGGGAAATTTCCTGGGAAAATTCGGTATTTTCCCAATTTTCCCGAGAATATTCCCTTTTTTTCGGGAAAATTGGGAAATTTCCAGGAAAATTGGAAATATTCTTGGAAATATTATGTGGATATTTCCTGCGTAAGTTGGGAAATTTACAGAACAAATCAATGTATTTTGCTGCTAGGACAGCAGGATGGTGATGTCGGATGACAGTGGCTTCGCCTGTGATAGCAGCCACTGATAATTAATGGTGCCAGTGACGTGATAATACTCGCATATACATTATTACGTATATAAATAGAATTAAATACCTTGGTAGGTACTCACAAAATTGGTTCCTGTGCATGATATGATTAAAAAGTGCATGCAACCAATTAACAGCCAT
>JASGXE010010277.1:0-15055 GCA_030068105.1 Sinentomon sp. SZTP_YWyxl | reverse complement strand
GCCGAATAACATGCGAATAACATGCGACCGTGCGAAATTGCTGCAGCAATTTCACCCGCCATCCTAATCACAAAAAAGTTGACATCATTCCGGAAGGGCCATAAAAAGTGAAACACCCTGCACCTGTAAATATTTTTCATTCGGTAAAAGGTCCCAAACTGTAGAACACTGCTGGCATGAAATCGTGACGGGTATCCCTTGCACCTGACCTGTCATCTAGAACGTAATTGGAACATGACGTCCTTATGTTTCCGTATGCCACGTTACGTTTACAAGTAATCCACCTTTTATAGAGCACTCCCATTTTCATGACGCTTACGACCAGAAACGCAGTTTATCAAATATTTCCGCCGGCAGGTCAGCAGCAGGGGATCCGATCGCAAGCAAAGCAAAACCCATCCTTCAAAACCACGATTTAAAAGTTTAGAAGACGCACGCAGGGTGATGCAAAAAACTCGATACGGCAGAATGTTTGACATTGCTCAGAATAATTCTGTTTATGAAGAAAGCAAATATTGCCAACTAGAGTGTCCAGGTTTCGGTCAAGGTATACACCAAATTGAAATATTGATAATGATTGATAGCCGCAGGGGCATCTTGTGAAAATATGAAGAAAAAAATCAAATTTGGTACAAAGATGAATGGATCGAGCTTGTGAAAGATCACCCCTCTCAAATTGCACAGAAAATGGCGATGTCATTTTGATGATCCACCCTGTCCACCCTGTACCGATGTTCTCAGAGACATGAGGTTAAGTATTGGGTTTTGTACCGCAATCGTATCTCTATTGAGAAATTACTTAATTAAGCTAAACAGTTGTGCACAAGTCATGATGAAAAAGGAATGTTCCGAATTCCAAAATTGATTGGCGATTATTATCAAAGATATGGCCTTCCGCTTGTTGCCCCATCATCTGATGCATTTGATGATTTGGTTTATGATAGTTGCATCATGGTACTGGAACAAAAGGTAAAGGAAGCTTCGCCGTTCCCCGTTCAAAATTCGCTTGCTGAGTGAAGCGTGTTTTCATGTTTCTGTTTCTCGCCGCGAGGTGCGCACTGTTCGCAAGTCTGAAGGAGAAGAGACAAACGAGCAGGACTGGGGACGGGGTTCGCCGACAGAAAGTTGATTATCTCTTGAACCAGATGACGGATTTTGTTCAAATTTTGAAGTGAGAAAGCCGGAAAATTGGCGATTTTTGGCGTTTGAAACAAACCCGATATTTTCACTGACAAAACATCAAAACCATCTCAGGAAAAAAATGTTAAATGTTGGGATGTGATAAAATGCCGGGGTCCTGCCAGATATTTTTCATGATCGTGCGATTTTTCCGCTGCAACATGGTTTGCATCTGTGGAAGAGTTGTGGAGAAAGCTTTCAGCTTTCCAAAAATTCCAAAATCATTGCATTTGAACTCCATTTGGCCGTTTTGTGGCAGAAAATGCGACATGAAACATTGTTTTGTTTTGGGTGCAATAGCATGCGGCAAAATTGATGATGCGCAGTGCGCACAACCGGTGTTGTCGGGACTTTTGCGCAGAAAGTCCTCAAAATTGAAAATGGTTTCGGATGTTCACCTTTGGAAGATGGGTGCAGAGCTAAAGTCTTCGAACACAGGAGCCAAACAAGCAACGAGACAGAACAGAGAACTCTCACAATTCAAAAAGCAACAAAGTCCAATTTGTGCGAATTGGTCAAATCCCAACGGCGGTTCCCTGAAATATTTTCTCCAGCGGAGCCAGTCAGACAACTTGAGATGAACTGTGTGTGCAAAAATGGGCAATGAGATGGCCTGTCAAATTCAAATTGGTCAGAAAACTGCAACTGAGAAGCAAAAAGCGTGCAAACGATTCTGGTTTGAAATTTTGATATCAACATGAAAAAATTCAGCCTCATGCAAGAATCGAACCCGGGACCTCCAGCACAGTAGACATATGCGCTAACCGACAGCCACCGCATCGATAATTTCAATCTGAAACAACGCTGTTATTTTAATGTTGCGTTCAGAAGCGGACGGGTGATGGAAAAAGGGACATGGCCAGCTTGCGGACTTCGCTGCTGAAAACATTTTCTTCGACCTTTTCTTGATCAAATATTTTGCCTGAGAACATATTAGTCATAATAAGTCTTCTTGGTTTGGTCTCCAAAATCTTTGAAAAAATATTGGCCTCGCACATCAAAATGCTTTTTGAAACCAACAAAGTTCTGTCTCCCTTCCAACATGGATTTCGCAGAGATTATAGCTGTGAAACTCAGCTGAATGGTCTCATTCATGACCTTACTATGAGCCTAGATGCTGGCGAACAAGTAGATGCTGTTTTTATTGACATCGCCAAAGCATTTGACACAGTAAGCCACCCATTGCTGTTAAACAAATTAACTGACATGGGTATGGATCCTTGCATCGTGGAGTGCATTCGCAGTTACCTTACAGGCAGGGCTCAGTTTGTTCAAATCGATGGGATATCGTCTGATCTGGTTTCAGTCCCTTCCGGTGTCCCCCAGGGAAGTGTTATAGGCCCACTACTTTTTCTTTTGTTTATTAATGACTTGCCAAATAGTGTTAAATTTTGTAAGATAAGATTGTTTGCTGATGACTGCATTGTTTATAAAATTGTCAACTCTGAATTGGATTGCGTTGCTCTTCAGAAGGACTTAAACTCAATGCAAACTTGGTTTGATGATAATAAGCTCTCGTTAAGCTCTGCAAAATGTGTCAAAATTACTTTCACTCATAAGAAATCGCCAGTAAATTTCCAATACGCGCTCAAATCCAATATTCTTTGCTCCTGTGATCAAGTTAAATATCTGGGGCTAACGCTCACGTCAAACTTGTGCTGGTGGCCACACATAACAAGCATTGCCAACAAAGCACAGAAAGCACTGTTCTTTGTTCGGAGACAATTTCGGAAATGTAACAGGGACATCAAAGAACTTGCTTATTTCAGTTTTGTTCGGCCTCTTCTAGAATACTCATCAAGTGTGTGGCATCCGCATGAACTTGCTCTCTCCGCTCAAATAGAAAAAGTTCAACGTAGAGCTGCGCGTTTTGTAATGCATGATTATCGCCGTACCGCCAGCGTCACAAGTATGCTTGCCAACCTAAATTGGCACACCTTGGAAAGAAGACGCACCATTAGGCGCATTGATTGTCTACTTAAAATCTTCAATGGAGTTGAGGGGTGGTCTGAATTTCAGACTTATCTGTCCCCTGCTCCTTACATCGGGAGACATGACCATCCATTCAAACTGCGCCCATTTCAGGCTAGAAAGAATGTTGGCGCAAACTCTTTTCTTCCACATGCTATCAGCTCATCGAATAAGATCACCAAAAGCATGTTCGAGAAACCAGTTTCAACACGAACTTTCTGTTCCATGTTGAACCAATCGGGTGTTTTTCTTCCTTAAACAAATTTTTTCTTCCTTCACTGTCATTGCCATTTCCATTGACTGTCATTTCCATCGAGTGTTTTCATTGATTAACTTTTTCTCATTGATCATTTAATGATTGTAAATAGTTTCCTGACATGTATTTATGCGGGGCTGATGCCTCTAAATACAAACAATTTCTATTCTATTCTATTCTATTCTATTCTATTCTATTCTATTCTATTCTATTCTATTCTATTCTATTCTATTCTATTCTATTCTATTCTATTCTATTCTATTCTATTCTATTCTATTCTATTCTATTCTATTCTATTCTATTCTATTCTATTCTATTCTATTCTTCTATTCTATTCTATTCTATCTATTCTATTCTATTTTCTATTCTATTCTATTCTATTCTATTCTATTCTATTCTACTATGCTATGCTATTCTATTCTATTCTATTCTATTCTATTCTATTCTATTCTATTCTATTCTATTCTATTCTATTCTATTCTATATTTTGACTGACTGCAGAGCGCAGCAGGATGATGTGGGCATCCTCCACAAGAAACATACATGTTGCTGAGGTGCGTTATTTTCCATTAAACAGATGTTTTCTGCAAAATACAAGGCAAGCGCAATTAAGCTCCGTTTATTTTTTCAGATTTGCCAACAGTGCAGCCGCCACATGGCGGCTTCACCGAAGCTATCGATGTTCTTTTACCTATTGTTCTAGAGTCCATGGTTGCATGATAAGGGCCGCTGAAAACATGGATTCGGAGCAGCGTTATACTAATGATACGACCCGCGGGGAACCACAGAATGAGGAGTTGTCATCAAAACCAGCTGCTGATGACGCAGAAGGACCCGAAGTTGAGCAAAAAAGACTTTCTGACGGGAGAGCACTCGAACGTTTTGTAGTCTTTGACTTATGAGAGCTTCTGTGGAGGGAATCTCTATCGATAGAGCTGTCAAAGTTTTTTGTCAAAACTGACAATTTTCGAGAGCTGCCGAAAAGGTTTTCCCAATGATCTGCGTCATTCTTCGAGCTTCTTGCGGGACGTTTCCGAAAACTTAAGTTTTTCGCAATTCTTGGAGCTAAAAAAGAGCAGCAGGTTTTTGCCACTTCAAAAGATTTGCTCATTCAGATGATTTGCTTCTTCAAAAGGTTTTGCAACTCACAATCTCTTATCTTACACTTCGCATAGGCTTGTTGCTGAGTTGAGAATTGTCGGTTGCCATAATCGAATCTGCGTTTGAGCTTCTCGCACGAGCTGAGATCTGCCTGAAGGTTTTGCCAATAATCGTGATGCACTTTTCTAGCTGCTTGGGGAGCTGAGAGCTTCCTAAAGTTAAAACCTATAAGTTTCTAATTTCATGGAGGAGCTATGAGACTGTCAGGAGGTTACGCCAAAGCAAGGGTAGGCTTCTTCCCTTGGACTCGAAGGTTGGTGAAAGACAGTATAAAACATTTCAAGATTGCTGCGAGAAGTGTTGTTGAGAGCCATCAAAACTTTTGCCAAAACCGTTGATCACTATTCGCGTGTTTGATTCTCGCTGATCAAACCCTACCAAATTGATTTTGACCTACCAAATTGTTTTTTGTAAAACCCACACAACGTAGGACAGATAGCGGACTTGTTGTTTCCACCCCATTTTTTAAAAACAAATGTTATTTTTAATTCATTTTTCCCAAAAACTATTCGGGACTGGAATGCTCTTCCTGCAACTTCACAACTTATTTCCGCGCATGTGGATGCATTAATATTTTCTCACTGTACCGTTTTCGCCCGACGCTGCTTTTGTAAAGAGCCGGCATGCAGCTTTTGAGCGACGTCAATCATCACCTTTTGGATTCAGGCATTGAACTGTTCCAACATGTTTGCTGAGAGATAAACAAATGCAAGATTTACGAGTAGGTACACAGATTTCGTTTGTTGAAACAGATTCAAAGAAAACATGCGTTTATACAAGATAACCTGCGGGTTCATTGAAAATCTGTCGAATCATCCGTCACATTTAGCCCACATGCCTGACATAAATGCAACACAGGGTGTAAGAAATAACCTTATAAACACAAATTCAAAATTTTGCAGTAAAAGTACGACGTGTGAAATAATAGAACCCAATAGTTGCGGAAAACACTCTTTGCCAATCTTAAAGATCTGCAAGGACCCTGCAAGACCCAGTAAGACCCTGCAAGGACTGAACAGTCTTTTCCACTTTTCCGAGACTCGCGAACTCTGTGTGGGCTTATGCCTTATTGACACAAGTAAGCCTGTGTTTACAAGCGATAAAGGTGCCACCTACAGAGGCTCTTGGTCTGTTAATTTTGGGTCAAGCCACACTGGTTTAATCCCTTCCCAAATTCCATGAGGATTATGACAGGAAGACTTATTAGGAATTTAATACAAGATTCAGCTTGTTGTTCCCAAGGTTATTGCACTCTCGCCGTTCGTGTCAGATTCAACAATTAAGACGAACAAAGTCCAGAAAATCATGGCATATAGCAAGGCAGCACTATTCCACAAACGTGTTTGGATGAAAACTTGGTTTTTGAAACTTCCGAGATGATGGTTGCATAGCAAAATTGGTCTTATCCCCCTTGTAAACAAAATATCCAATTTTAAAATTTCAATGATGTATTTATATAGTTTTATATAAAGTATTAAAGTGTTATCTGTAAGGTATATTATATTTTAAGTGTCGGTACCATTTTTTAATGGATACATTGATATGAAATAATTTATTGTGAAAGAATTCGTACGTATATTAAGAAAAAAGAAATATATTAGCAAAAATTCGTATTTTCATATATTTAAAAAAATATATGCGGATTCTTATAAAGTATAGTTTTATCCTTGCAAGTACTTACTTAGCACTATTCCACAAAAGTGTTTGGATGAAAACTTGGTTTCTGAAACTTCCGAGATGGTTGCATAGCAAAATTGGTCTTATCCCCCTTGTAAACAAAATATCCAATTTTAAAATTTCAATGATGTACCTATAGTTGTATATAAAGAATTCGTGTGTATATTAAGAAAAAATATATTAGCAAAAATTCGTATTTTCATATATTTAAAAAAATATGGATTCTTATAAAGTAAAGTTTTATCCTTGCAAGTACTTACTTAGTACTTAATTGATTAGTACTTAGTTATACTTACTTACTTTTTCTTATAAAGTGTATTCAGGCCTATGCATCTCGAAATAAAGATTTGTCTGAAATTCGGGGAACAGCTACAAATGACTTTCAGACAAATTAATGCCTGCCAGAAGATAAGTGAAATAGAACGTATTTTGTACATTGCGGTGGAATTAAGGTTCCCATCATGCATGTTTTTCTCATATTAAGGTTCCCATGCATGTTTTTCTCATTCAGATAACTTGCCTCCGAAGACTCGTTTTATTCTTATGCATCAAGGGAAGAAATTAAAGCGCTACATTTTGGAAAGCTTTCTGGAGGTGTCAGATTTTGACCTCGGATTGGCCAGCGCAACAGTCGCAATCTTTATGTATGTGAGTGCCTACGTACAGTGGCGAGAAAATTACTTGTGGCATTAGTGGATGCCGTTTTTCGATCTTTCACAGTAAACTGTTCAAACTGATGATTTCAGACCCAAAAATGGGATTTTTTTGCACGGAAATAAGCGTCAAATCAATCATGGGAAACTAACTTTGATGGATTGGAGGTTAACCAATATCCGAGAGAGAAACAACACCATATGTGGTACAATTAATTTTCTCGCCACTGTACATTAATTCTGCCGCCTTTAGGTTCCTATGCTTCTCTACACCATGCTTGAATTACTGCAAGACTTGTGGGTGTTTGTTTTTCATCAACACTGTACCCGTACACCCAAAAATATCACAATTACCCGCCCACCCAAAAATATCACAACTGTACCCGCCCACCCAAAAATATCACAACTATCCGCCCACCCAAAAATTCCGATTGGGAATTTGGACAAAAACTGTCAAGAAATTTATCAGGCCTGCCTCATACAATCGGGTTGCAATATGTCACTGCAATCCGATGCATAACTGATTAAGTATAGGAGGAAGCACTCAACGTGTGCATGGATAAAGTACCTAATATCGGTGCCACTATTTCGTCCATTGATTAAGTTTAAAATGCGTCCCAGAATCAGGAGAGGAGAGAAAGTTATCGAACCAATTTCCTGGTGACGCTGTGTCGCAGCAAATGGCTGTTACAACATGACTGCGTCTGCCGCATCATTTCCTGTTGTGTAAGAAGAACCGACAACATTCAGACGAAGTTCAGTTCCGCAGTAGAAATTGAAATCTTGTTTACACGAATACTCCGACGTCCGGTGCCACCAGCATCTGCAAACATTGCGCTCTGGGCGGAATGAGAAAAAAGTCACCGAAGCGTGAAGTGCGGACAGGTGAGAAAAAAACAAAAAACCGGATCGGTTGGTATCAACAATTGGAGCAAAGAGCTGTCGTCAAGCGCGTGTGAACAAACCAGGATCGGCAACCGTCTGGAAGGGTGTTTGCGGAAAGAAAATACCGGATGCCCTAAAAAATTCCAGATGAAACGAAACTAAAGTTCGTTCGAATTGAGAGTGTGAGGACTTTAAATGCGGCGAGTATGAGAAATAAGGACTACCATATCCTAGAGATCCTTGAATAACGGTTGAAAGGATCTCCATAAGGGTTTGGTCATTATTTCTCAGAACTCGTTCTTTTGACAATTTAGAAATTCAATTTTTTGTTGGTGTAAGCTCATCTTTCCAGATAAGAGGAAAACAGAAAAAAAACACGATACGCGTACCTACACAACAAAATATGCAGTGTTCCGTGTTCCAAAACTTCAAAAGGACTTCAAAGTTCAAAAGGACAGCCTCCAAACCAGAATGGAATGAAACAAGAAGCATTTTGGTCGTTTCTAGAAATTACAAAAAAAAAATGCGAAGGTCACAAAATCGCAACTTAAGTGTACTCAACAATGGCGAAGTAGAAGGAAGCGCATTCCAATCTTTTAGAGTTCAAGGGTAGAACGAAAGAGATCTCGTACATAGAGAATTGATCAGAGGAATTTCGAATTTAAGGCCGTGGCTCGCGAAAATCAGGAACGAATTGCTCAGGTAACTCTGTGTATCAACCTCTTGAATATCTTTCCCAGAAAATCGAGTCTGTGTATTCTGTTTTTTTTTTCTATTTTATTTCTGCCCAGGTTTTTATATCTGCTCATACAGGGTTATTTTGACGTAAATTTTGCTGTTTTGCCGTTTTTGTCAACGTAAATTTGCTGTTTTTGTCATATTTTGTGATCTGAAAATTTTTCTAGCTCTGACCATTGATGTCAAGACTTTAATCGGAAATTTTAGCACCAAATAAAGTGGTGTCATCCGTGGTGGGAGCTAGAAAATGTCGCAAATCACGAAATATAACAAAAACAGCTAATTTAATTTTTTTGATATGGCCAAAGACTTTGGGCATCCCTGAATATGCACATGTTCCGATTGTATCTTGACAACCGTGGTTCGAGCAAGAAAATGTTTTAAATCACAAAATTTGACAACAGCAAAATTACATTTTTCCTATGGCCAAAGACTTTTGGGCTACACTGTATATTTCAGATCAGTGGAGATCCCTCGTACCTTGCACGTTTTGAAATCAAAAGTTCTGTCAATAAATTTCAACAACGTGTTGAGCCCAACAGCAAAAAAACTGCTCTGTTGGATATTGCTTTGGATTGGAAGAGTGATGCAGTTGAGGCTGAATCGACCCGTGTTGAAGTGTCACGTGGGCGACACAGACCGAACAAGATTTTTGACTTATTTGGAAACCAGACTGAAGCTGAAAAAAATATCACAGATTCACAGATTGGACATAAAGAACATTTTAATTTTCACTTTTCGGTCAATGCCCATCAGAGCGAGCATTTTTTTCATTGCATGGAGCAATTTGAACGGTGTTGAGACACCTGTCCTGTGAAAGGCATTAATGCGAAAGAAATCCTTAAAAAAAGTCTGCTGATAACAAGGACGAACGTCTTGGCAAGGAAGTTAGGGTTTCTTAATTTGCCTATTTTTTTCGCTTAACTTTTGCGGGAATGGAAGCTCCAAGAGGTGATCAGCAATCCCAACTCAACTGTGCGAGGATTCATTCAGACGGTTGTTTATCGCAGGACAACAGTCAACGAATGACTCGTCCGCGCAAGATGCCGGGTCAAACTTTGAAGTAAGTAAACCGAAGGTACGAGTAATCCACGACTGGCCAAAATCGTTGTTCCGACGAAATAGTTGTTCGACGAAATCAACGAAATAGGTTAGTTTTATTTTCCTCCTGAAAACGCCTTCTGGCAGTGGCAGGGAATTTTACGTGCCGTTTAGGATTTCATTGAAAACTTTATTCACGAGGTTTCAGCCATTGTAACGTGCCCGACCTCTGCATGGACCCGCCACAAGCTGTGCTTAACGTGCGTATTTCCGCGATTCTGCTCAGGGGACCACCAAAGTTTAATCGGCAAGGAAAGGTTTGCGCCCTCGATTCAGCCACATGATCCAAAGCTGCAGCATCGCACGGAAAATAAAAAAGTTTTCTGTGACTGGGATTTGAACTCTGTTCCTTTTGGTCCCGAGACAAGTGTCCTCCCGCAAGACCAGCTTAAAAGCCGGTGTTTTCTTTTCGCGGGGAGTTCTCAAATGATTTCCGTGTGCAGATCTCAACTTATTCTTCATGTGCACGGAAAAGAGATTAAAATACATCATTTAAACCGATGACCGCCCCTCGTACAAGAGGACAAAGGAAAGTGGAACAATTAGAATTGGACATTCATTACAGAATACCATCTTTCTTGATCTTTACATGATACCAGCTTTTGTAAAAAGAATAGGACCCGTTGGAGGTCAAGCGCATAAAGTTTCCGGTGTGTGTGTGTGTCTGTGGTTTGGATGGGCTGAGCAAGCACGAAACACCATCAGTCCAGCCAGCACAATGATATGAAAGTCAAGAATTTTTAATCGCGCCGTATAATTTGATGGGAGGGCGACCAGACTGAAAAAAAAAGAATCCGCCAACAATGGGAAAAAGGATTCGCAAAAAACGACTTTGCAGCACGACAGTTATGGGTGTGACAACGGCATTAAATTTTAATATTTTTCGCACTCATCGCGAGAGACGTGTGCGAGTAACGTTGGCCTGCGCTGACATTGCACGACGTATATATGCGAGTGTACCCAACGTTTTTCAGAAAATTTGCACTAAATGCAGGGTGATCCCGAAACAGCAAACAAGGTCGCAGGTTCAGAAATTTACTCTTCATTCCTAAACTTTCGCAAAGAAATTTTGCTGATCGTTACTTAACATTCCACACTTTCGCTTTCATTGTTCGGATCGGATGCGCCAAAGCTGAAGACGTCTGTATAGCCACACTCAACGCGTTGAGTGTGACTTGAATTGACCACGGTCAATTCAAGTCGATATGACACCTAAAATCGCACGGACGTCAACGCACGATCAATGGTAATTGCCGTCCACAAGATAGCTGGCCATAAAGCTTGTGAATGTCTACCACACCGTTCCAAGTCAGCTTTTACGGGTTGGTACATAGATTGCGAAAAATCTCTTACCGAGGGAGTGCGGAGCATTACACAGAAGTTGGAAGCTTTCCTAAATATTTAGTTTTCCATACCAAAACGATGTAAAAAAAATTAAAAAATTTACGGCCTTGGAAAGGTAGCAAACAAGACGAGTCACCAAAACCCTTCGTGTTGCGAGACCTGGGTTCTGCGGCTGATATGCCGGATATCGAGAAGGGGACAGCGGCGAGCGTTCTCACCCCTCAGTGGAGGGGCCAGAAAACTCAAAATGATAATTTGTATAGCTTTGAAAGGTCGACATCTCTCCAGGTAGAACAATTTTCTTTTCGGCGGAGAGAAGGATCCGGTGGAAAACGACTTCGGTGAAAAATTCGGCGGAAAAGCTTGATTCTCAAATTAGGTTTAATAATTGTGACGGGACTGTCAATGAAAAAGTCAAGATAACCATGTCTCGTTCAGGTGAAATTGACACCGAAACAGTCATCCACTGGAACCTTCCCTCCGCTCTAAGTCCACTGGAACCTTCCCTCCGCTCTAAGTAAGTGTCTTTCGGCGAAAAGTTCCGCGGGAAAAGCTTGATTCTCAAATTAGGTTTCATCGTATGACGGGGCTGCCAATGAAAGAAAACCTCACGTTCAGGCGAATTAACACCGAGTTATCCACTGGAAGATGTGTTTAATGCTCTTGCTGTGAATAAGTCTCAAAAATTTAGATTCGGAAATTTTTAGAAGTTTTGTCCCGACAACCCAGTACAATTTGAAAATAAGATTTGGCGCTTACATGTGGATGTGGCACCCATTTGCTTTATTGATATCGTAATCCACGGTCATCCATCCTTCCGCCGCGCTAATGGAACAAGCCGGAAACGGTATTTTAGACTTTCAGGAACAAAATGCGTCGAAAATGTTAATTGAAAGGAGGGAGTTTTTGCGCGCTTTTGAGACATTTTTATGTCTCAAGTTTCTTTTTTCCCGTTTCAATAAAGATTATCTATATGTCCATGCATCAGGCGTGAATTCGACACTTTTCGCCACCTTGCGCTTGTCTGCCTCGCGAATTTATTTATGTCGGTTACATTTCATCGCATCCATTTTTCATCAACAATTTCTGCGCAAAGGTAAATCGGTCCATAAAATAGAAAGAGCAGGGTCTCGAAGTTGATGGGTCGCGCCTAAAACATGTCCGCTGGGATTCAGTTACCATATCAGCACGAAAATTCTCCACCGGTGGTTTTAAAACCGCAGTTTTGTCGAAAACCATGGACCATGAATTTCCTGTAGAGAGTCCTCCAAAAGTGTAAATTTACTAGAGGATAGCGACTATGTACTCCTTCGTCATTGGAACTCTGCTTTCCTGCCAATTGGCTGCAAATAAATTGTGTTTTGCTTGTGGTTAAGGAAGAGTACATCATTCTAGCCTATTCTAACCTAACCTAACCTTACCTAACCTAACCTCAAGCAAAATATTGATATTTGCAGCCATGGCACACACTCGCGACTCCGGCCAAAAAGCATTGGGAGTACATAGTCGCTATCCGCTAATGTAAATTTAGGTTGGACGAAACTGAAGAGGGAGCAACGTGCGATGGAGTGAGCATGGACGCTTTTTGACGACAGTTGACGTTTGACAACGAGACAAGTCGATCCGGGCAGTCGGCCTACTGCCAAGGGATCGGACTGGGATTTAAAAAAAAATAAACACCTGCACAGAAAATAAGTGTTATGATTTTCTTGCACATGGCACACAAACCAAGGGGTAAATGGAGTGAAAAATGGTGTAAATTTTTCCAATCATGGCGCAGGAGTAAATTTTCCCCAGCATTTTTATTATTATTATTATTATTATTGCATTCAATACTGTCACAAGGTTAATGGTGACAGAACGTAGAGCAGAACTCCGAGTCAAAAACACAAACAAACATCAAACAAGCAGGCAACAAAACAATAGCAGGGCAGATATCAGAAGTCACTAAATTAAAAATGGGCAAGTGGTGTGACGCCCAGGGATGTCAGAGTACGAGAGATGATGTGTGAGGCAGGGGGCAGACTATTCCAGTCTCGGATAGTCCTGGGAAAGAAAGAGTTAAAAAGAATGTTTGTCTTGGAAATTGGAGAGCTATGAGAGAGCCCGTTATCTGTCCGGCGCTGAATAGGCTTGATAAAATAAGCAGACGGGAGACAAAAATTCACGGAGTGAGTAACTATGTCTTTGAAAAGATTTAGCCTATGTTCCTTACGCCTGCTAGCCAGAGAGCCTAAACCAAGATCTTGGAGAAGTCGGGTGACACTGACAGTCCTTGAAAACGATCCTGTTATAATCCTAGCTGCTCTCCTCTGAACCATTTCAATCTGCGCGATTTCACCCTGCAAAACAGGATCCCACACGGCCGATGCGTACTCGATTATGGGCAAAACAAGTGATAAATAAGCCTTTAATTTGGCTTTTTGCGAAGAAAATCTCATGTTTCTGTTGACGAAGGCGAGTGTGCTTCTGGCCTTACTGCAAATGGAATTTATGTGGTCTCGCCAAGTCAAATTTTGGTTAATCACAACCCCCAGATATTTGAAGCGAACAACGTTTTCAATGGGTTGGCTATTTATATTATAGTGAACAACTTGCATGATGGGACTTTTATGGCACCTAGAAAATATCATAGCCTTAGCCTTTGACGTGTTGATTTCCATACCCCAGACGTCACACCAATGAGAAACCTGGTTGAGATCCAACTGAAGGAGGTGGGAATCATCTGGAGAGTTGACTCTGTTGAATTTAGTTTGATTTTACCCAGCTTCATTTCTTCCTCCTTCGTTGTTGTACATGTACGTGAACATTATTGTTGTGTGTGAAGAATACCATAAATACAATTCAATTCAATTCAATTTTGAGGGGACGATGTGCTTTTCTCCAGCAAATCAAGGGAACCGGAGAAAATTTGTGGTGCGGTGGTCCGCTTTTTGTGGCACATCCAGGGTCCAGGCCGCACGAGTCGAGTTCAAACCCGATTTTAATGATTTTTTTTATCCCGCGCCAGAAATTAACGAATTTTTCACTCGGATAATATTCGGCCGCAGTGGGCAGCCCGAAACAGTCGCATGCTAATGAATTTGTGTCAAAGTCGTGACATTAGCTCCTGGATCTGAACCTTTTAATAAAACGTTTTCGGCTGATAAATGCGAAGACAAAGCTCCTGGCCTGGCGGCAAAGGGCTCAACCGCAGTTGTTGGCCCGAAGAGCAAGAACTTGCTACCAATTAAATTAACATGTCACAACAAAGGCGGACATTTTAATAACGAAGCGTCTACTATACAGGTATGATCTCAAATCAAAAACCAAGTGTTTTTGCGGTTTTTGATGTGGCGCGCTGCAAAAAACCGCGCGAAGAAACCGCTAATTTCGGAGGCTATAGTTCTGTAAGCGAGAGTTGCTCCTGCGAGTTCGCATCGATGCTGCGGGCGAACATGCGCTCATGAAAAAGTACAGTGTGTGATAAAATAATTGCAGGGAAACGAGCAAAAGTGTGGTTTCATCGACTCCGTATATGGTAATGCACGAAAAGTTGCGCAAGAGATTTTTCCTCGGAAACCCAAAAGTTTAAATTTCCCGTCTCTTGTCTCGGTTCTGGAAAGTGCTTGGTACACTCTAAACACGAAGTTCAGCTTGGAACACCATATTTTAACATGGGCTTAGATGGGAGGTGTTCTTTTAAGAACACACGTCTTGTTTTTGGAACACTATAGTGTTCCATTTGGAACACTTATGGTGTTCCAAAACACCTAATGTGTTCCATATCTGACATTGCTGTCACAGATTTGGAACACATTAGGTGTTTCGGAACACCATAAGTGTTCCAAATGGAACACTATAGTGTTCCAAAAGCAAGACTGTGTTCTTAAAAGAACACCTCCCATCTAAGCCTATGTTAAAATATGGTGTTCCAAGCTGAACCTCGTGTTTAGAGTGTATGATAAAGAGGCCTGAAGTGCAAGATGACTTTTCTCCACATTTTCAAACCATAGTTTGTGATCTACTTGAAAAAAGTTGGTTTTTGACACAGCTGTTTTTGTCCTGCAAAGTGTTTTGGGCGTCAAAGATGACTGGATTTTTGTGTTTT